>SNQJ01S0155845.1:4866-22388 GCA_010110895.2 Picea sitchensis | reverse complement strand
GAACCTAGTGATGACCTAGTTGAATATAAATAGTGTTGTTGTTTCCCCATCATTGGAAAATGTTGGCATAGCCTTGGCCCACTTAGTAAAGTAGTCAACGACTACGATAATTTAAAGATTCCCCCTAGATAAATTCAGGTGGAATGTCATAAAATATACCCCCCACTTGGTGAAGGGGCCAACAGTGATGACGGGAAAAATTGGAGCAGGATGTGCACACTTTTTCTTAGTGAAAATTTGGAATGCATGACATTTCTTGACCGTTTCAACACAATATGTAATGATTGTAGGCCAAAATTATACTATGCCCAAATGTTTTTGGGCCATTTCCAACCCAGAGAGATGACCAACACATGCTTTGATATGGAAGTTGTTCAAAAATACCTCCACTTCTTCAAGAGTTAAGTAATTCCTAAGGATCAATTCCACCCCTCACCAATAGAAAGTGTCAACGATAATGAGGTATTCTTTTTCCATATGATGGACCTATCGCCACTCATCTCATGAGCAGTTTGGAGGGAAATTCATAGTTTGGATATATAGAAGGATATCTACATACCACAGATCAAACACATTTATAAATAAAATGTCTTCATTCGGAAATGAGTTTGTCATCTCGCTTTCCTCGTTCTCTACCAAAAACTATGACATCAACTCAGTGAAGACTAAAAACTTATGAAATTTTGCAGATGCAAATTCCAAGTCGAATGCTTGAAGCACAAAAATCCACTTTTTGTACTTCCTGTTGATGATTACAATTGTGTGAGAAATCCTCCAGGACACAGACTGAGTGATTCGACCTAAGAGAGAGCCTATGAGTTTGGTGTTCCCTTGAGATGGGTGTGTGGTTCCTCTCTGAGACGAAGATGGAACATTGTTACCTTTTGTGGGGTGAGGAAGTCCATGAGTTGGGTGTGTGGTATTCTCTAAGATGGATATGGAACATTGTGACCCTGTGTGGGGTGAGGAAGTCCATGATTTGGGTGTGTGGTTCCTCTCTGAGACAAAGATGGAATGTTGTGTGCCCTTGTGTATAGAAGCCCATGAGTTGGGTGTGTCGTTCTCTCTAAGACAAATATGAAACAATGTATTGGTATCCTCTGTGTAGAGATTTGAGAAGATGTGATACTCCAGATGATTCTCTTGTGAGATGCAATGAGAAACAAATATGTTGAGTTGGACGTGCTTGTGGCTTAGCATAGGTGAATGTGATCCTAGTGGTCGAGCATTAGTGAGTGTGGTTCTCCTATGTGACGCAGTGAGATAGAGATGTGGACATCCATGTGGATGAGCACAGATGGATGTGACCCTAGTGGTTGAGAACTATTGGGTGTATGATATCCCTTGCTATATTGTACAAGAGTCAGAGTTACTTGTAACCCTATTTGTGATGTAAAGGGTACAGGTCAACCCCACCATAAAGTGAAAGTTAATTAATGTAAAAGATAATTAATATGGCAATTATTAATTTTATTGTGATTTATTGAGGTTGTACATGTTGTGTCAATAGAAACTATTGTTGATAGGTTCATTATAATATAAATAAAAGTAAATTCCTCATTGAGGAATCATAACACAAGTGTGAGTTTGGAAATTTCAGCAACTACTTGTTCTTGGGAAAAGTGTGCACCTCTCTTGGGTGCTAGTATTCTAGGGTTTGTGAGCACCCTTTTGTGTGGTAGGTTTATGGTGTGGGAGATCTTTCTCTTGAATAATATAGAAAATGATTGGTTGGGTTTTCTTCCCTTATTGAGAACAATTTCCCAAGATACTGCTTGTGTGCTTGTGCATGGTATTTCTTCTTGTGATCTTGGTTGTTGCAACAAATTGTTTATGGTTCAAGTAAAATGATAAAAATGGAATGAAATTCATGCTTGATCCTATATTATTGAAAAACCAACATGGTATCAGATCATAGGTCTTGAAGAACCCATTGCACAAGAAAATTCCAATCATCTTCTCACTTCTGCAAAACCATACGCCCCTCCTAGGGTTTACAGAAATTCCATATAGCCTACATTTTTGTGGTGTTTCAACACTTATTACTTGGAAGCTGGGGATAAAAGTGAAAAAGAGTGTATGACCTCCTTCATCGCACCTCGAACAAGCTTCAGATTTCATTTCTAAGCATTTTGACTTTTTTCCCCTAGGGTTTCGCTAATTTCTGCAAAAAATTCAGAATTAGGGTTTATGCAACTCATTGAAGGAGATCTTCAACTCACCAGTGTTCTATTATATTTAAAAGTCTTATTGTTGGCAGTCATAAGTCCAAAAAAACCTAAAAGTGTTATCCTAGCCTAGTTGTTAGTTTTTGTAGCCTAACTGACAAGGGTTTGTGAAGAATCTAAAAATATGATGAACATAATCATGATGGAACACAAGCTTGGTGGATCAAGCAAACTTAGTTCTTGGAAGTCAAGAATTCAATGAGATGAAGACATCAACGTATCAACACTCTAATATATGGTCCCTATCAATGATAATACTTGGTTAATTGACAATGGTGCCTCCAGGCACATGACTAGTTTTAGAGATCACCTTACAAATTTTGATGAGAAAGAGACACATCTACATGTTATCCTTGGAGATGATGTCAGATATAATGTGAAAGGGATTGGAACTTATACCTTCCAACTAGATTCAGATATGCAACTTCAACTAAGAGAAGTACTATATGTACCTGTAATGAAGAGAAACCTTGTCTCCATTTCTGCCTTGGAAGAAAAGGCAACAAGGTTACCTTTTTAGAAGGAAGATTTCTTGCATGGCACAAAGACTCACATATACATTGTGCAAGGTAATTGGTGTTCAAGAAAACATCTTGTACAGATTAACCATCAGACCAGTCCAGGCCCTACTACTTGACACTATTAGCTTTAGTGAGCTATGGCATAGAAGACTTTCTCACATTCATTATAGAGCTCTCCTAGCTCTAGGGAAAATGGTAACTGGCCTTCCAGAGATAAATATTCAGCATAAAGGTGTTTGCAAAGGTTGTGCTCTTCGAAATAATGTTAAAGGATCCTTATTGAATAGTGACAATGGATCCAAGGAAATATTGGACTTGATACATTCAGATGTGTGTGAGTCAATTATTGTTTCATCTCTGAATGGGTACTTGTACTATGTACTCTTCATAGATGATCACTCTCGAAAAACTTGGATTTACTTCCTAAAGAAAAAGGATGGAGTCCTTGCAAAATTTGAATAATTAAAAGCTCAGTTTGAGACCTGACCAAAATAAAGATTAAAGTACTAAGATCATATAATAGAAGAGAATACACCTCTAAAGATTTCAACAATTTCTGTATTGAAGCAGGGGTCAAGAGGGAGTTGACGGTTCCTTACAACCCTCAACAAAATGGGGTTGGAGAGAGAAAAATAAGAACTATCATCGAGGCAACCAAAGCAATGATACATGATCAAAGTCTACCTATGACTCTATGGGCAGAAGCATGCATGACAATAGTGTATGTTCAGAACACGAGTCCTCATCATATCTTGAAGAGAATTATCCTAGAAGAAGCCTTCACCAGAGTAAAGCCTGATATTGGACACTTCAATATATTTGGGTGCCCAATATATTTTCATGTACCCAAAGAGAAGAGATCCAAGTTAGACCTTCAAGGAGAAAGGGAACATTTGTAGGATACAGTGAATCCTCGAAGGCCTATTGGATTTGCATTCCTGGTCAGAGACAAATTGAAATAAGAAGAGATGTTACTTTTTAAGAAGAGATAGCCTTCCAAATATCCAAATAATCTCATATGGAAATTGATAGTGAGACAATGCCTTCTCCCCCTTAAATAGTTTAGAGGGAGACACACATTATTCTAGTTGATTCAATTGTTCTAGTTGATCCAGTTGTTCAATCCGATCTAGTTTCTCCAATTGACATGCCCAGAGATATTATAGTAGGACATAAAAGGTCTTGTTGGGCCAGAGAAACTCTATAGGAAGCAGAGGGACATACATCCCCTCAAGGGACAACCAGAGAGAGCAAGAGACAAAAGAGATACTCAAGCTAACTTTTAGCCATGAGCCACATCATTGACTATGAGCCTTCTTGTCATGGAGAATCTTTAGGTGAAAAGGTATGGAAAGATTCCATGATAGAATAATATCAGTCTATATTGAAAAATGATGTATGGGATATTGTTTCGAGACCAAAGAGAAAGTCTATAGTGACTTCCAAATGGATTTATAAAATCAAGCATGCAACTAATGGAAGCATCGAGAAATACAAAGTGAGATTTGTAGCCAAAGGGTTCTTGCAAGTAGAGGGAGTTGACTATGATGAGACGTTTGCTCCAGTACCCCGATATACTTCCATTTGTTCTATCATTGCACTAGTTTTTTCCATGGGTTGGAAACTACATCAGATGGATGTAAAGACAACCTTTCTTAATGGTGAAATTGAGGAATAATTTTATATTGAGAAGCTATAAGGATTCGTTATACACAACGAAAAATTTCATGTGTGAAGGTTGAAGAATGCCTTCTATGGGATAAATCAAGAACCCTATGCCTGGTATGCTAAAATGGATGGATTCTTGATAAATTTGGGTTTCAACAAGTGTGTTGTTGATCCAAACCTATATTATCACATTGATGGCAATGAGTGCTTAATATTGGTCCTATATGTGGACGACCTTTTCCTCACTGATTCAAAGAGACTCATTGATGAATGCAAACAAGCATTGACTTCTAAATTTGACATGAAGGATTTAGGATTTATGCATTACTTTGTGGGACTAGAAGTATGGCAGAGGACATATGAGATTTTCTTGAGTTAAGGAAAATATACTATGGAGATATTGAAAAAGTTTGGTATGACAGAATGAAAATCCATGCCTACACCAATGGTGATGGATTTGAAGAAGATGAGTGATGTTGATTCAATAGAGATTGATCCACAATTGTACATACAGTTAATTGGATCATTGATGTATCTGGTTAACAACAGACCTGATGTATGTGCTTAGCTAGTTCATGAGCCAACCGAGACAAACTCACTAGATAATAGAAAAACATGTATTGAGATACCTATGAGGCAGAGTTGGATATGTCCTAAAATATGCCTCTAGCGTAGACTTGAGCTTACAGGGATATGCTGATGCAGATTGGGCGGGGAGAGCAATAGACCGGAAGAGAACTTCTGGTTGTTGCTTTACTTTAGGATCTTCCATGGTTTCCTGGTGTAGCAGGAAACATAGATCTGTGGCATTGAGTATCGCAGAGGCGGAGTACATAGAATTGAGTGTGTCATTCCAAAAAGTAGTGTGGATTCGCAAACTTCTGAAAGTTTTATTCGATCATGAGATGGATCCTACTACTATTCATTGTGATAACTAGATATGTGTGAGGCTCTCTGAGAACCTTGTGTTTCATGATAGATTGAAACACATTGAGATATAATATCACTATATCAGAGACATGGTGCAGAGGAAAAAAATACATGTGCAATACCTTCCTACCCATGAGAAAATTGTAGACGTCTTCACCAAACTGCTTTCCAAGATGAAGTTCGAGTACTTTAGTGAGAGAATTGCCCTGGTAGAGAATGTCTCCTTAGATGATAGGGAGTGTTGATGATTAAAAATTCATGAGACATCCTCTAGGCCACATACTGAGTGAGTCGACCTAAGAGAGATCCCGTCAGTTAGATGTGCCCATGAGATGGGTGTCTGGTTCCTCTATGAGATGGAGATGGAACGTTGTGACCCTGTGTGGGGTGAGGAAGACCATGATATGGGTGTGTGGTTCCTCTCTGAGATGGATATGGAATATTTTTACCCTATGTGGGGTGAGGAAGCCCATGAGTTGGGTGTGTGGTTTCTCTTTGAGATAGAGATGGAATGTTGTGTGCCCCTATGTGGAGAATCCCATGAGTTGGGGGTGTCGTTCTCTCTGAGACGGAGATGAAATGATGTACAGGTATCCTCTGTGCAGAGAGTTGATATGATGTGATACTCTAGATGATTCGTCTATGAGAAGTAGTGAGAAAGAGATCTACTGATTTGTACGTGTATGTGGTTGAGCACAGGTGAACGTGATCCTAGTGGTTGAGCACTAGTGAGTGTGGTTCTCCTGTGAGACGCAGTGAGATAGGGATGTGGACATCCCTATGACTAAGCACAAATGGATGTGCCCCTAGTGGCTGAGTACTAGTGGGTGTATGATATCCCTTGCTATATTGTACAAGAGTCATACTTACATGTAACCCTATTTGTGATGTAAAGGGTACAGGTCGACCCCACCATAAAGTGAAAGTTAATTAATGTAAAAAATAATTGATATGGTAATTATTAATTATATTGTGAATTATTGAGGTCAGATCTATTGTACCAATAGACACTATTGTTGATAGGTTAAGTCTAATATAAATAAAGGTAAATTCCCCATTGAGGAATCATAACACAAGTGTGAGTTTGGAAATTTCACCAAGTACTTATTCTTGGGAAAAGTGTGCACCTCTCTTGGGCAGTAGTCTTATAGGGTTTGTGAGAACGCTTTTATGTGGTAGGTTTATGGTGTGGGAGGTATTTCTCTTGAAGAATATAGAAAAGGATTGGTTGGGTTTTCCCCCCTTATTGATAAGGTTTTCCCAGGATACTTCATGTGTACTTGCACATGGTATTTCTTCTTGTGATCTTGGTTGTTGTAACAAATTGTTTATGGTTCAAGTAAAATGCTAAAAATGGAATGAACTTCATGCTTGAGCGTACTTTATTGAAAAATCCACACTTCTCGTTGATAATTCTCCTAGTCAAGACATATTTAAATGGATTGACCATGGTGATTACTGTTTTCATTCATAATAGATTGTAATGTCAGAGGCGTTGGACAACATGAAAAGATTCTAGTGTCAATTTCTTTACATGTGAATATCTAAGTTTAGGGCCCATGAGAGAAAGACTCAAGTAATAGATGACATTTTCTTGGAGCTCATCATCCTCCTAAACTAGAACCATGCCGATCAAAGACTCAATTGTTGCCAAATTCAACAAGTAGTCTTGATTGCAGTTAGGCGGACTCAACAATGGATTCAAGACTAATGCCTTATTAAAAGCATCAAAAGAAAATTGTGTTGCTTCATCCCAACAGAATGGGACCCCTTTATTCAAAAGGAACATAAATCCCTTTGTTATGTTAGCATAGTTCAGGATAAAACACCTGAGGAAATTCTCCTTTCCTTGTAGGCTCTAAAGTTGTTTGATTGTATGTGGGGGAGGAAATTGAATGATTTCCTCAACCTTCAAGGGGTCTACCATGATCCCTTTTGTCAAAACGATGAATCCCAAAATATGACCAGAGGTCACACAAAAAATACACGTGTGTGGATTCAAGCGTATCATATAGAAACGACATTGATCAAAAACTAAATGGAGGTGTTAGAGATCATGTTCCCTCATGCACGAGTGAGCCATGAGATCATTTAAGTATGCCTCCACTATATGATTTAAGTCATGAAAGGAAAACATCATGCCCCACTGGAATGTTGTACCAACATTTTTAAGACCAAACAACATTTTCCTGTAAGTGGAAGTTCCCCAAGGACATATGAAGGTTGTTTTGTGTTGGTCTTCCAGACGAATTTAAATTTGGTTGTAGACAGAAAAACCATCCATAAATGAAGATATTTCACTCCCTACACACTCATCCAAGATATGATCTTTGAATGGGGTCAGGAAGTTATCTTTAGGAAACTCCTTATTTAAGTCCCTGAAATGCATGCAAACATTGATTTTACCCTACTTCTTATAAATGGGAATAGGGTTGGAGACCCATTCTATCATAGGAACTGGGTAGATAAATATTATGTTAAGTATATTTTACTAAGAACAACCATCATGGCATATATCCAACTTCTTCCTAACAAGAGATTATAGTCGAGTGGCACGTCGAATTATTTGTTCTCAACGCAAATAGACTTTCCCCCTAGAGTAGCTAGACATGAAGGAATCATAAAATGTGGTCGAAACTAATTTCCATCGATGGAAATCAACATTGTAGGAGAAGGGGTAAGATCAGGAGAACTGATAGCTTTCCAACGTGACAAAGACATCACGCACGTGGAAGCACCTTCATCAACGATGGTTATCCTTACTAAGAGATTGTTGCAAACAAACCCAATCTGGAAAGCTACATGATATGGAAGGCGAGGCCTCACATCAGTAGCATCAAACTTCATTATGAGATGACTAGCATAATCAATAGCTCCTATAGAAGATAACAATGTAGAGAACTGTGAGGGGCAACTTTGGAGCACCTCCAAAGTGAACATTGCACAAGGAATTTGAGTCAAATCCTCAACAATTGAATAATTGGGAGTGACTCTTGCATTAGGGTTATGTGTTTTCCTTTAGTAAACATTGTTAGGTATGTATGATGTTGTCTTTTTATCAGGATTCTCTATGGAGAGGGGCTTGCTCTTTTGAAAT
This sequence comes from Picea sitchensis, assembly GCA_010110895.2. Classification (NCBI taxonomy): domain Eukaryota; kingdom Viridiplantae; phylum Streptophyta; class Pinopsida; order Pinales; family Pinaceae; genus Picea; species Picea sitchensis. Next base: position 13,944 of record SNQJ01S0155845.1, on the reverse strand, counting down.
TTTCTTACCCTTTTTAGTTGACTCTGGATTGTCATAATTCTGATTTCTCGTCAAAAATCCTACATATTTTAGCTTCAAGGAGTTAAGAATGTTTAATACTCATTTATATCTGTCAGAGGGGGGAGCAATTGAATTAATCCCTTATGGGTTGAAGTTGTAAGAACTAGCTTGCAAGTTATGCCCTTGTGGGAAATGGTTTTGCAACATTATAGGTTGTTGTTATTGATTCAACTTAATGAGACTCCAAGATTCCTCCATTTTCGGGAATTGGTGAGTAAGGTGATCGTTGTTACTAATATTGCATGGAAACTTCACCTTACTTTTCTCATTATTGTCCCTCTCCACATTCTTATCCGAATTTTTATTGTTTCCCCCACCAGCTTTCTTACCCTTTCCCTTTTTCTTCTCTATGAGTTGTTGAGGTTCCTTTGAAGTCTTCATTTTCACTGAATGTATGTTGGAATATTGGGTGGCAGGGGTGGTTGAGCCAGAGGCTGGACCAGTCTCAGGTTGTTGAATAGAATTTTTTTGCATATGATTAGTAGCGAGGTATGTATATTTTGTTTGGGTAAAATCCACTATTCCATTGGCATGTGGGTTGGACTTTGGATTAGCTAAGTAAAGGGTAGATATGACACATTCGACATAATATCATAGAGCATGTCTGAATAAGAGTATATGATCTCTAACTGGTGTTCCTGAAAGATCACATGTTCCTATGAAAACAATACTGAAGTTTTAACGTCCTTTGAAATATAAGGAAGTAGATATTCTAGGAACCATTCAAGGAGGAAAGTAGGTGTAATTGTAGCCTTAATCAAGCTCTTCCTTCTCCTCCATTCCCATATATGATCGAAAATGTGCGTGGAATTATCTTTCTCAAAAATATCAAACAATTATGTATCGGGATTGTACCAGACAGGGAGTTCGAAATGGTTTAAGAAAACCATGGCTAGGTTCCCAAGTCGAGTAATTTCCCATATAAAGTTCAATATACCATTTGGTATCACCTCGAGTAAGAGTATGCTGGAACAAACAAAATCTAATCGAATCTTCATTGAGCGAGTTTGAGAAACACCACAAGTGGAAAGTCATAACCTGGTCCTGTGGATCCTTGCCACTTTTCCCTTCAAATTTTGGAATGTTCGAAGGTATTTTATTCAATACCATAGGCAAACTCAAGTCATGAAAAATGGGATCATTCATCAACTTGGACAAGTCTAGAAAATGCAAAGTTTCGAAAATTGGTACCATGGGTTGCGTCATTGAATGATGAACATAAAAAGAAGGTCATGGGTTGTAGCTGGCACTAGGCTACCAGAAAGAGTTTTCTATCGAGATATAGCTTGGGATGAAACCTTGTTGGCCCTTGTTAAATGAAGGAACACCTCCACCCATTTTATTCCCAAAATAAAAAATTTGGTTTCCTTGATTGGACCCCCCATGTAGAGGAAGGAATCCTAGCATTGGGTTTGACTAACTAGGAAAGGATTTGCCCCTTGCGACATCCCTTAATAGGTATTCCACTGGCCTTGGAGAGGGGTACTCCCAAACGACAACCCTAGAGAGGACAAAGATACTTTCCAGGGAGAAGACTGACCTAGGGAGGGGTTGCCCCTTGCCAAAACTATGAATGAAGTGAAATGGTTGTTCTTGAACCCACCATAAAGTGTGAACAGGATTGACGTAGATGACATACTGGCATATTGAGGTCCACTACCCATGGAGGCACCCCAACCCCATGCAAAGTTAGGGGTAGAATATTGGACGAGTCCACTTCTAAAGAATGAGGTTGGTGAAGGAATGTGTCCTCCACCCAAAGACATGGCTTGGTAAGGAGCTGGAGTGATCCCTATACCGACATTAAAAAATTGGGACACTAGTTGAGAACTAATCAATGCATTAACCACACTCATCGATGACTTTCCGTAAGAGAAATCATTCATTATGGAGGAAAATGATGTTGTTGCACTCGAGACTTGAGTGAGACCGACAACCAGTGAGGCAATGTTGTTGTTCATTGTGGTGAAAGTGGATGGAACCAAAATTTTCATTTGAATCGAGACACCAAAGGGAAATACCCCCCCATTAACTATCGTCGAGGTGGGAGTTGTAAGGGATCTCGACCCTGACACTGGCGAAGTCTCTTACATAGTGGCCTAGTGGAGAGGGATACTATCAGTGAAGTCCAATCTGGAAGGTGGGAATCCTACAACCGAAAACAAAAAATTCTCAAGTAATGGAGAATTAAAGTGTGGAGCGAGCTCCCCACTTCCAAGGTCCTCAACAATTACCTCCTCTAGTTCTAAAGCATCGACTTCCAAAGTATCAATGTTTATGATCTCTGTATGATCGGTCGATATGAATGTGTCAGACTGATCAATACGATGCCTTTGAGGGGGCGAGGAAGAATTATTTATAACCTCTTCCTTAGGAGGAAGGACTTTAATTCTCCTCAATCTTTGGGGTGGTATGTTGAAAATTTTTAGTGGTTATATATTGGTGAAAAATGAATCGCCTTCCTAAGGTTGAACTAACTTCACCAAACACACCACGATAAATCCCTAAAACACAAGACAAAAAAAACAACTTTGTCAATATTTCGACTCAAGTGGATAAGGTCTTGGGACCAAAATAACAATAAAGTGGGCTCAGGCCCTTCCAGACGAAGGAATGGGTTGATTTAGTCTTGTGGACCACTGCACGAAGGTATGAGAAGCAGTTATCCTGACTTCCATAAATCATCCTTATCCAGTGCAAGTACCCATAGTTTGCGGGGAACCCTCAACCAGTACTAAGGTGTGTGATACAAAACCTTCCCTAGGTACTATTGGAAACCCCCATAGTCACCTTGTGAGATATCTAGGAGAATCAACTATGGTTACCATCTCACAATAAGTGGTTGGAGGGTACAGTAGAAAGTTTGGATGGAACATATGGGCAGGGTAACTAAGTCGGAAGCTCTTTGAGAGGACTATGTACAAAATGGATAGTGTCACTTCAGAAAATATCAAACTAGGTTTGAAGTTCCAAAGAACTGACACCAAAAGGGATAGTATCACTTCGGGAAGAATTCAACCATGTTCAAAATTCACAGAGGACTAACGCCAAATGATTTAGTGTCACTTTAGGAAAAACCCCCAATACACGATCTATCTGCTACATTTGGTCCAACTTTGGAGGGGAATCTCATCGACTATTCCTTGCATGACCTCGCGTTTAAATTATGTGTTAGAGGATGTTCTGAATCGAGTTATACGAAAAATGGGTTTTACACTCCCTTTCTAAGACACTTATGTTTTCTTAGTGGCCTTGGAGAACTTTACTCTCCAACCTACACCAAAGCCCTAGCCTAAACTTGTTCATTCACGCTATAAAAATGAAACTTTATAAGAAATTTTAGTTATGCGTTCATTTTAATGGTTTGTTCTGAGTCAGAAAAGATGCAGATGAAACTTTGGTTATGTTCAGACCGACTCCAAAAGTAAATTCATTATAAGAACATAAATGCAGTTTCTTCAAGTGAGAATGGATGCAATGACTCGTATGCAACAAATTCTTTTATTTTTCAAATTAAAACAAAAGTTTTAAGTGAAATATTTAGGACACCTTGAGATGCACTTTACAATTCAATTTTTGAAAACAAATGCACACAAGAATGCAAAACTTGTACTACTAAATTATTTTCTTTTTTAATGCAAGGATATCAGTATCAAAGTATGATGTAGCTACCTGAATGTTAAGTAATTATCTCTTTTCTTGAAAAAATAAAGGAAAAGGGTTCAAGAAATGAGAAACAAACAAACATACATGTTTTTGATCTTTTTCATTTACAAAAGAAAATCAAAGAAAAGAAATGCAATTTTTTTCTTTTTGAAACAAGGAAGAAAGCAAACAAATAAACGAAAATCGTTCATCCAAGACCCCAATGAAAATACAATGAATCTGCGTATGCAAAGAAACAAGGATATTCTCTCAGTCTACCTAACAAACATTATACTAAACATTCAAGAAAAGATTTTAATCTTTTTTGTACATCAAATATTTAGAACTTGATAGATATAAACCAAACAGAGACTCAGGATAGTCCAGATGACTAATCAAACCAAGCATTTGACATAGAAAGGAAGAGAAATTTAAAAAAAATTCAACTTCACACAGGTCCGCGATTGTAACCAATGAAACTTGCATATATACACGGATTAATGATGCAACACATGGATGTACATAGGCTACGAAGAAGCAACATGTGGATAGGAAGGTAAGGTCAAAAATAAAAAAGGCCCACTTGGAAACCTAGGACTTTGGGACTTAGGAACAGGTTGTGTGAGGATATAAGACTTTATAGAAGACTCTGAAACTAATAGAGAAATACAATGCAAGCAAGCAAGACACCTCAACCAAACTAACCAAACTAGGAGAATCCCCAGTGGAGTTGCCAATTATGATTAAGGGATTTTCCCCCTGATATCTTGGGTCTGGATCACATTAGAGAAAGACTAAGTGGAAAATACAACTGTATCCCATCAAATACAAGAACACAAAAGGTAAAGAAAATAACTATTTAAACTAGGAGGAAGTGGAGACATAAAGGAGGAATGAAAGTGCACCTTGTTCTCCCATTTGATTTCGATCCTCACTCCAATTCGTTGAAGAGATCTTGATATTCTATTGGAACTATCATGTAATATAGATACAAAATAAGTGTTGCAACGAAAGTAGTTATGCAAAGAAAAACATGTGCATGTTATATGTCATATTCAAAGCAAGAATAAATACGAACATACATTGAAGAAAAAATCTAATGGAAAGAAAACTCTTTTATTATCAACAAGTGGAAAAGGTAAGTGACAACCTCATCTAGCCTTTAGGGATCGTCTTGAAGCCAACTATCTGGGTTTCTACAGAAATCTTCAAGCATCAACTCAAGTAATATAATATTCCATAAGTCACTCAGATAAGGATAAGGAGACACCTTATAGTAACATAACATGAGAAACAAGTGTTGGAAAAGGAGTTTCTAGACTACAGGGGATGTTTCTAAAAGAATTATAGGGAAGTGAGGCTTACTATATGCTAGTAGCATAACTTTGTATAAAAGGAATTGACCTCTCCTTATCCCTCAATGATTGTTTTATATCTTTCGAAAGAGGTTTGGGGAGTTGGATTGTGTTGTGTACAGGCAAGGGTCATTGGTAAAAGAGTCCAACTGAAAAACCCCCCTGAAGACATGAAATTATTTTATTTTTCACAAATTTTGAGGGCATCCAGGGGTTGCAGAGTGGGAAGTCGTGTATTTCCACATGTTACACTAGGAAAACCTATATATATTCTCTTAAGACATGTTTTTAAAGTGATTTTTGAGAGATCCTTTAGGGGAAAAGTATATCAAGCATTGGTAAAGGGTTGGGCCATGGCACAAATCCATAAGTTTTTCATTTTGTGCTATAATAACCATGACAATTTTTACTTGTCAACTTAGCTCAACCAAGGATACTTCACCCAGACTACACCTCTTCACCTAAAGGATACCAATACTCCATTCTAGGATACAGATGAGTCACACTCTTACTCTGTGCAGCTCAATTGTATACTTAGACAATTTTTAACATTCTTTAACACAGTCATTCTGGCATACTACAAAAAACATGCAAAACAAAAGATACTTAGATATAGTGTTGGTAGCACTAACGATGCCTAATAACCATGTTTATTTATTATGTTGCAAAATAGAAATAATACAATGTAGCGAGGGAATTACTATCCCAGTCGCATGCATGGAGTCATTCACGACTCTTCCCCATAGTACAGTGATGTCCATACTTGTGGATTCATCACGCCAAAACTTCCTTCTCCTTGCCTCAGCTTGCGTGGAACATCACCAACACCCAAATTTTTTTTATTTTTTTTTCAAAAAGAATAGTTACTATTAACATGTCAAACATAGTATTTTCATCATGATTGTTGTTCTCGTTGTGTTAAACCATATTTAATATGGTTTCTTATGTACTTATTATAGTACTAAATTCCTCAATTNTATTTTTCACAAATTTTGAGGGCATCCAGGGGTTGCAGAGTGGGAAGTCGTGTATTTCCACATGTTACACTAGGAAAACCTATATATATTCTCTTAAGACATGTTTTTAAAGTGATTTTTGAGAGATCCTTTAGGGGAAAAGTATATCAAGCATTGGTAAAGGGTTGGGCCATGGCACAAATCCATAAGTTTTTCATTTTGTGCTATAATAACCATGACAATTTTTACTTGTCAACTTAGCTCAACCAAGGATACTTCACCCAGACTACACCTCTTCACCTAAAGGATACCAATACTCCATTCTAGGATACAGATGAGTCACACTCTTACTCTGTGCAGCTCAATTGTATACTTAGACAATTTTTAACATTCTTTAACACAGTCATTCTGGCATACTACAAAAAACATGCAAAACAAAAGATACTTAGATATAGTGTTGGTAGCACTAACGATGCCTAATAACCATGTTTATTTATTATGTTGCAAAATAGAAATAATACAATGTAGCGAGGGAATTACTATCCCAGTCGCATGCATGGAGTCATTCACGACTCTTCCCCATAGTACAGTGATGTCCATACTTGTGGATTCATCACGCCAAAACTTCCTTCTCCTTGCCTCAGCTTGCGTGGAACATCACCAACACCCAAATTTTTTTTATTTTTTTTTCAAAAAGAATAGTTACTATTAACATGTCAAACATAGTATTTTCATCATGATTGTTGTTCTCGTTGTGTTAAACCATATTTAATATGGTTTCTTATGTACTTATTATAGTACTAAATTCCTCAATTTTGTGTTTTTTGGTACATAAATTATGTTCTTATACAAGACTAAACCTTCCTAGTTGAAAATAAACTTTGATTCTTCCATAGTTGGTTGATTATTTTGACATTTTTGTAGGACTTTCATGTATTTTTCATCTTTTTCTGTCGCTACCACAATTTTTTGTTTTAAATTAGATTACACATTGTTGTTGGAAATTGCATTTAACTTCCTAATGAGTGCATCTACTACTTTATTTTCCTCTCCTTTAATTAGTTGTATTTCAAAATCAAACTCACTTAACAAATCCAAGCATCGATCTTGTGTGGAGTTTAAGTGATTTTGATCGAAAAACATGTTTGAGACTAACATTGTATGTTTTCAATAAAAACTTCTTCCGTAACAGATGATGTCGCCACATCTTTAGAGCATGTGTAATAACAGTAAATTCTAGATCATGAGTTGCATAGTTAATTTCATGGGGTCTTAATTTTCTTGACTCATAAGCAACTACTTACTCATCCTACATTAATACTCCCCTTAGTCCTTCCTTTGAAGCATCTGTACATACTACGAAGTCTTTGTGTGGATCTGATACCTTTAAAATAGGTGTGGTGGTTAACAACTACTTTAATTTTTCGAAACATTCTCGACACTTCTCAATCCACTTGAATTTGATTTCCTTTTTCTATAAGGAGCTTATCGGATAATCCAGTTTTGAAAATACTTCAATAAATCTATGATAGTATCCACCAATACCCATAAAGGATCGGACATCTGAGACATCTTTTGGTACTATCCAGTCTACAATGTATTTGACTTTTTCAAGGTCAACTGAGATTCCTTCTCCTGAAATCACATGTCCTAAATACTGCACTTTTTCTTGATAAATTTCAGATTTACTGAGTTTTGCATACAATTAATGTTCTTTTAACGCTTGTAAAACCAATATTAAGTTTTTTTCATGTTCTTTTCTAGTCTTTGAATAAATTAAAATTTCATCTATGAACACAATCACAAAATTATCCAGATATTTCCTTAACACACTATTCATTAAACACATAAATTTTGCAGGTGCATTAGTTAGACCAAAGGGTACCACTACAAACACGTAGCGTCTATACATATTTTTAAAAGAAGTCTTATGAATGTCTTCATCTTTAATCCTAACCTGGTGGTATCCTAATCGTAGGTCTATCTTTGAAAATATTTTTGCTTCTCCAACTTGGTCAAATAAGTCATCAATACGTGGTAAATGATACTTATTTTTTATCGTCATCTTATTCAGTTGCATGTAATCAATACACAACCTAAAGGTTCCATCCTTCTTTTTTACAAATAAGACAAGTGCTCCCCTTAGAGACACACTTGGTCTAATGTATTTTTTATCCATTAATTCTTGAAGTTGCGTTTTAAGTTCAGTCAACTCGGGAACACTCATTCTGTAGGGTTCCTTAGATACCGATGTATATCTGGGAACTAAATCTTTTGTAAAGTTTATATCGCTTCTAGGAGGTAGTCCTAGAATTTATTCGAAAAATACATCCTTAAATTCTTGTAAAATGGGATCTTCAATTAACAATCTTTTAAGCAATTCATATTTGTTTTCATTTATATGCACAACATATATTTCACAACCCTTTCTTGCATTTCATTTCAGTTGTAAGGAAGAAATATGCCTTACTGACAGACCACGAGGTATCCCCTTAATTATTTTTATTTGTCCAATTTCAAAACAATCAAAAGTTTTGTTTTGACATTCCACAACGACTGCATGTTTTTCAAGTCAGTCCATGCCTATGAGTAAATCATAGGATACCAATGGTAAAACATTCAATTCTACTTTAGTTTCCATCCCATCCATAGTTACTATGCAGTCATGACCAACTCTAAAACCTTTCATTTTGTACCAATAGCTAACTATACTAACCAATATTTATGATGTATAACTTTATGTAGTTTATAGTATTCTACTATAGTAGGGGAAACATAACTTAAACTTGCACCAAGGTCTATTAAAATAGCTATAGATGTTTTATTAATAATACCTTCAATTTCTACCATGGTAGATTGATGATCATCCTGTCAATTCTCTATGGATGCATTAATGATGATGATGATGATTAAGGTCCACTAAGACCTAATTGGTCTATCAGACCTTAAGAGGGTAAGTGATTACTTGTGATTCTTTAGAATTTTGTTTCTGTGCTCGAAAAGCATTAAGAAAAGATTTCCAAGATCACCATACTTTTGTTGAGTTAGGAGGTTAGGAAGGT
>SNQJ01S0155843.1:0-22388 GCA_010110895.2 Picea sitchensis | reverse complement strand
ACACATTAAAGTTTTAAACAATGAACATAATCAACTTTCAAATAAAAATTTAAATTTTGAAATTTAAAATACATAATTGAATTTTATAAATCTAATGACTTACGTGGCATCAAATGGGTCCTTAGCCTGACTGCATCTTCAAATCCAAATAATCCAGCACATTCTCTATACATCTCTATCTCGCAAGTTATTTCATCGCGAATGTTAGCATCATGTACCATTCTCCAAAGACAAGTAAAGAGGCCATCCATCACCTCGTCATCAAAGTCAAAGTTGCATTTATAGGAAAATGCAGGGTTGAGGAAAAGCGTTGTTGCATGAATGGGTCGATGGAGCATTCTGGTCCACCGACTATCAATCAAATCCCATATCATCATTTGTCTATTGAACCCAAGGGTACCCTTTCCCTCATAATAAGCTCGGATAGATTCTTTGGCCTTATCCATGGCCTCATACAAATAGCCCATTACAGGCTTATCACCATCAACCAATCTCAGAACCTTTATCAAAGGTTCAGCAAGAGAGAAAACTTCTTCTACTCCTTCCCAAAAGGAGTCACTGTACACCAATCTAGCAATGGCTCTACAATCCTCTCGCTTGCTATATCCGTAATCACGCCACTCACCAGAAATAAACATTTGCTTCAACTCATACTGACATTGAAGCAAAGACTGGAGGGTGAGGAAGTGTGTCGCAAAACGTGTGACTGTCAGACATCGCAACTCCATATCTTTGGTGTATGTCCTCATGAGGTTGAGAACAAAAGCATGGTTATATATTTACTTAGGGATGCTCTTCGCCTGCTCAATCACCTCCTTGACGAAGGGAATTTTCCCCACATCCTCAAGCGTCAAATCAATGCAGTGTGCAACACATGGAGTCCAAAACACTGTGCCATACCTCTCCATAAGAATCCTACCAGCAACCACATAATTAGATGCATTATTTGTCACGATTTGCACCACATGGTGTGCACCAATCTCCTCGATGAACCCACGCAACAACTCACATAATAATGCTGCATCTTTCACATGTGCGGATGCATCAATTGATTTTATGAACATGGAACCTTTAGGACAATGTACTAAGAAATTAAGAAGGATCCTACCCTTCCCATCTGTCCATCCATCAGACATCACTGTGCACCTGGAGCTTTCCCATGATTCCTTGAACTCCCCCAACCTGGCATTGATGTCCTTCTTCTCTGCTTGAAGAATAGGTCCCCGCAACTCCTCATATGAAGGGACTTTAAACCTCGGGCCAACAACTGCAATGACATCACATCAACTGCCAAAATGGGTTGTTTCTGGTGATGGTGAGAGGTAAGTCACTCCAGAAAAGACACCTCCCCATTAACCTTCTTGCTTCTTGTTGCTCCCTTTTTTTAACCATTGATTTAATTGATGGTTGTGCTCCAGGTTCAATTCTTGGAACAAAGTAAGATGGAATCTTCCCAACAGGTGAATCTGCGGCTATGGAGCCCCTCCCACTACCCTCAGTGGCATGGGCATATATCCTTGGTGAAATTTGATACATCTTAAAAGCTGCAAGTTCAATTTTTTTTGTAGTTGACTCTTCCTTCTTTTTGTCCTTTGCATTAATTGAATCATGGGCAACTCTCATAATCTTTGGGCTCACGTTGTTACAAGGCCCAACATCAAACCCCAGAATTTTGGCCAAATGGTATTTCAACCTGTATACTCCTCCTTTAATATGTGTCCCACATAATTTGCAAAATAAAGATTGTCGGTTTGTTCCTTCTTCAGGGTCACCATACTCCCACATTGGATCCAAGGCTCTAGGCATGTTTGCTGAGTGCTATGGGAATGGACCTAGGGAAAAAAAACACAAAAAAATACATTAAACCCCACTTGAATTTTTTTTTGCAGCATATTAATTTAAAAAATAAGCCATCCAAAGAAGAATGTTAGCCATGAAAAATGGCATCAACAAGGTGGCTAAAAAACTAAAAAAACAAGCTAAATACCCCTTTGAATTTTTCCAAAAAACCCCTTACATTTTGTTTGTTCTATAAATTATTGGCAAGATGATAAAAAAAAAAAACTAAATCTAAGCAAACAAAGAAGCAAGAAAACATGCAAGTGTATGGAAACAATTAGCATACAAATTGGGAAGGGCATACATACCTTGCTTGGAGGTTGTGGATGAAAATTTCAAGATCCAACCGGTTGAAGTTTGAGCTTACTCCACCACAAAAATCTTCAAAGATTGTGGATGAATCCCTTACCCTACCTTTGCACACCTCAAAAACACTTGATGGCCTCCACAAACTCCATCCTTAACATCCACACAAAACAAATGACAAAAAACAAATCGGGGCTCTTTAACTGTGGCCAGCGTGTCGGTAGGAGTTTTTGAAACTTGCTTGAGTTTTAGTGATTTTTGGTAGCGTTTTTTCAAAAAGCGATTTTTTGACTATCAAAAAATCAGCCCTTTTTTTTCGGTAAAATCAGCGTGCCCAAAAATCGCGATTTTGTCGATTTTTGGCTTTTAATCGCCGATTTCTTCTTCTAGGATTTGGCTCCCTAATAACTTCTATTTTGGGCATCACTTGTAGCTGAAATAATATTCTTCGACATACTGGTAATTTGTTTCCCTTGATACAAGGATTAGCTAAAGTATCGATTTTTGTGAATAGGATGGCAATAGGGCATCCCTTGCCTTTCGATCCTTGCGCCGTATACTTGTAGTTTTTGTTGATTAAATTTTGGAAATGAATTTTCTTTCATGGCCTTGGATTGTTTCTTCTTAGACATTTGAAGACCTCTTTACAACAATTGGATTCACGTCCTTTTGAGTTGTAAGTTTGATTAGTTCTATAATGAATTCCTTTATCTAGAATTGGGACTTTTACATCTATGACTTCTTTAGTTCCATAGAGTTAGATCATTGTCTCTTTATCAACTAATGATGTTTTGCAATCTAGTTTTTCTTGTAAAGTCTTTTTATCATACTTCATCTTTTTGTCACGAGTTAATAGAGATCTTGATTATGTCGTCTTAATCGTGGTGAATCTTCCTTATTTTAGACCCTATTGTCTTTTATTCTAGATTCTCCTTTCTTTAGTCCTTTAAGATTTTAATCTGTTCAAGTAACTTCTAGTTAAGGTTCCTTAGGTAGGAGATTTCTTCCTCATTTTCGGTTGATTTCCTCTTGAGAGCTCAATTTTCTTGTTCTAAATTTGTATTCCTTAGCTTCTTGTCTTTTTGACTTCTTGATTTTTAACTAGTTATGATTTTTGATTATGATTTTTAATCGTAATATTTTTTCATTTCGTTCTATTAAGTCTCTTGGTCCATTTTTTGTCTTTTGATCTTTGGTTCTTGTTTTATGCAGTAGTTTCCCCAAATAGCTCTTTGAAATGCTTGATTATCTTTACATGTTAACTTGACTAAAATAGCCCTCCTTCTCAATTTCAAGCATGTGTTTATTGCTTTCGTGTTATAATATCCCTGGATTCTCCTTTCAATATTAGTGATTGTATTTCTAAATTATCTTGATATCCTTCCATAATAAATTATTTTTTAACTTCTTTCTTCATAAACCCTTTAAATGAGCCTTGAAATATAATAATGTATTTTCCCCTTTAAATTTTTGAAATAACTTTTTAAAACTCTCGACTTAAACTTTATAACTTTCTCTTAAAATTTATAACCTTGGATATATTTTTTTATAATATACATTTAATTGAACGTTGGAATATATTAGAATAGCCCTTTTTAGTGAATCTTTTTTTTTATCATCACTTTTTGTTTTGTTTTTCTTGAACTTGTGAATTTTCTTTTAATTAAAAAAATACTTCTTTATTTTTTAAATCTTACAACTCCTTCTCTTAATTTTACCAGCATAATTTGATAAATTATTACTACGTATTTATTGAACAACCGCTACCAATGGGATTGAAGTGAACCGGTGGCTACCTAATGAAGTGAACCGGTGGCTCTTTATTTTAATAATCCAAACGGTGGTATGGAATTGGTGCGGTAGAGATGGCGAGTCGAAGGTACGGCAGGCGGCTTGATTTGATTAAACCTCCACGATGGTAGCGGTTCGAGCTCAATCGACAACAGAGTGGAAGGTAAGGATTGGCAACGGAGTGGAAAGGTAAGGCTGCGGAAGGGAGAAGGGGCAGGTAGCGGACATGTAGCGGATCGGGTATACGGGCGAGGATTGGGGAGTTGCGAGGAGCCAGTGCCGAGGGGAGAGGAATAGTTACGAGTCACGCGGGGAAGGGTGAGGGGAGCCGCGAGGTTTGCCGGTGTGAAGCGGGGGATCACGGGGTTGGAAGGATCGGGCAAAGGATGGTGTGCTTGAGGATATGTGGGGAATGGGAGAGGTGAAGGAGAGGAATTCTGGGAGATGCAGATAGTATTAGTAGGAGGTTTTATTTTATTATTATTTTTAATAATAAATAGAATTGCTATATAAAAATATATATATTTCTATTAACTATTTTTTTTTTAATATATATTTTTATTAACGATATATATATATATATATATATATATATATATATAATTTAAAATTTAATCTTAGAATTCGCAGTAGTTTTTTTAACTTTTAAATTTTTAAATTTTTTTTTTAACTTTCGAATTATGAATTATGAAATGGCCAAAGGCCAAGTCTCCAATCCAGGGCAGAGATGAGGAGAAACTCTGAAAAAATTGTTGGCCGATGGCCGTGTCAGTGGAGTGCCAAAGAAGGGGCTTTGATACCAAATAGGACGAACAAAGTTAGATTCACACAAGATTTATCCAAAATACTTGGAATATGACAAAGTAATCCATGTAGGATTGTAAAATAATATATATGAATAGATAAGATGATATGATAGATGTTTACAAATGAGAACAAGGGCTCGTTAATATACTTAGCGAGGGGTGCTTAACTACCAATAGTCATGTCCTTTGAGACATGACCTTTCGATATTAATAATTATTATTTATTAATTATTATGTTATACATATCTATGGTATATGTATATTTATGTTCATATGACTGATCAAATACATGGCTACCAGCGGCATATGGAACATGAGACATGTTCTCATCATCTTCTTGTGTCTTAGCTTTGCTGATCTGCAGATAACTTTATACCAACAAGAATAGGAACCTTGGCCGGTTTGCATTCACACGTATTAAACCTACTGCAATGTTAATGCAGGACATATTTTCTTTGATTTAGCTAGAGTTTCCTCTTTTCGATCTCTTTTAATTCCATTCCCAAAAATGAAATTTGGAGGCTTACCCGAGATCATCGTATCAAATTTATAGGACAATTGATTTTTTCACATCATGGATAATCTCCTTATTGTTTCCTATCAACAACATGTCATCCACATACAAGACCAAATAAATCAAATGATCACTCCAAATTAATTTAAAATACATAGTGATCCTCTTTGCTTCTTGTGAGCTAACTCCCAACATATAAGTATCAAATTTTTTGATACCACATTCTTAGTGATTGTTTTAAACCATCACAGGGGATTTTTCATCTTGCATATCAGCTCCTTCTTTCCTTCACAACATAACCTTTGGTTGCTTCCTTATAGATTTCTTCTTCCATATCCCCATGTAGAAATGTTGTCTTCACATCCATTTTGTTCTATTTCAAAAATCAAATCGCGGCAACAGTAGATAACATAAATCTTATGGAAGTCAACTTAGCAATATGAGAACAATTCTAACCAAAATCAATTCCCTCAACACGAGAATAACCTTTTGCTACTAGTAGGAACTTTGTATTACTACCTATGGCCATGCATTCAACTTCTTTTTAAATGCCACCCATTTTGCTTCCAATGGGGCTTTCTTCCGATTGGGAACTCCACTGAATCCCAAGCCTCATTCTTATCCAAAGATGCCATTTCTTCTTCCATGGCCAGTTTTAATTCCAATCCTCTGAATCCCTTGCCTCTGACAGTTCTAGGATCATCATCGGTAATAGACAAAGAAAAATTTGAGCGAAAATCAGATGGACTATACGTTTTCGGTAGCCTTCTTTCTTGATCCGATCTCCTCAATGTGTGGAATTATGAGGATCTTCTTCTTTTTTGATTCATGTTCTTCTATAGAGTCTAATTCATCATCATTTATATCAAACTCTATCTTCTCGGTTTCTTCCTTGTGCAGGACTTCTGATTTAACAACATCTTTCATTTCTCTAAATACCATCTGGAAGCTATACTGCTACCTTGTGGGTTCCAAAGTTTACAACCTTTGAGACCATCTTTATATCCAATAAGATACATTTTTGACTTCTTCTTATCTAGCTTAATCTTGTTTTCCTTTAGAACATGAACATATACGCCAGCGACCAAATACCACAACAAGATGTGAGAGAAGGTTCCTTACCAGTCCATACCTCTTGTAGGTCTCTTGTCATTCCATGTGATGAAGGGGTGATCGTTGGCCGGATAACATCGGTACCGCCTACGCGAATTCTTACTTATCTACGGCACCAGCGAGCATGCAAACTTTTTCCATCAGCACGTCTTGTTCATCCTTCACATGGCTCCATTTTGTTGGGGTGTATATGGAGTAGTCTTATGCCTTGCTTCATACGCTTCTTAGAGAATTCTTCAAATTCATTTCCAGAACTCTACGCCATTATCTGTCCTCAACAACTGTAATTAGATTTCTGTTTGATTCTCAACAACAAGAGCCTTAAAACTCTTTATTTTATCAAAGACTTCATATTTCTTCTGAGGAAATATATCCAAGTTTTCTTCAGAAGTCATCTATAAATGAGACCTACGATTACCTGAGATTTTTTCCCAATGATGGGACGACACAGGTCCAAAACATCAACTATGAACTAGTTGTAAAATTCATACGCCCTCGTTGCAGGAGAGGAATCTTATCGATTACGCTTATATAGACAATGTTCATAGAAATCAAGAATCCAAAGAGAAGTTAGACATACCTTCAACCATACATTTGCAGGTGTAGTAGTCGAGACCCTTCTCTAGATATACTTGATCTTTGATGCTACAACATAACCTTTTCTCGGCTGGCAGGAGTTCTTTCTTCTTCAACTTCAATGTCAGGGAACAATGGAATATTACACCCATCACTAATAGTGCTTCCTAGCAAAACTTATCACCGAGTTCAAATAAACTCCTTCATCAACACCATTGCTCCTCGAACCATCCTGCAAGTTCCTTTTCAAAAATTGTTTTACTCTTGCATCTTCCATTTTGCTTACTGGAAATCAAATTTATGGCCATACCCAGGATGTGAACACCCGAGCTGATGTTCTAATCCTTCCATCTATGAGTCTCAACTTGACCCCTTCCTCTTCCTATGATTATGGTTTTAAAATCATTACCTAAGATAACATTACCTCCATCATACATTCCATATTCATATTATAAATCACTCCACGTGAGTCATGTGAAAGGATGTACTTGAGTCAATCAACCATGCCTCATGATGCATGTGTGCTTGAAGAAGGCCAAGTACACATTCCTCCTTCTTCCTTGGAGGTCTTTTCTTTTTTAGAAGAAGATTCTTCAAATCCTTCTTTTTCTCAGCTTTTTAGTTTACTTTGCTTCCCTTAGGTGCCCTTCTTTTCCACACCTCAACATACCCTTACAAACTTTCCAAAGAGATTTAGATCTACCCATAGACTTAGATCTCCCCCTTGAGGAATTAGATCTGTGTTCTAGCTCTAGGGCGATCCTCTTGCAAAATAATCAAATGCGTGTTATGTCCTTCCATATTCTTTCGTCATCTCTCCAACAAGAAGGATGAGACCGCTATCAAACTTCAAAGAAGTTGTATTACTACTATGGCCACAACCGGACTATCCCACAAATGCGGTAAATTACAACAAACTCATACATTTATCTTCATGCGAAATTTTAATCTCAACCGGATACTAGCTGGCCGATACGATGTGAAGGCATTCAAATATGCGCCATAGAGTCTCCATCTCTCATCCTCAAGTTATCACGGCTTCTAACCGCCGGAATAGTTTATTTACCCGGGACTTACACTGATACAACTTACCCAACTTAATCCATAAATCCTTGGATTTGTAGCCACCATACGATGACACATTGATGTGTACTTCATCCCGGGGAATACGGTGGATTGTGCTCTTGCCTTAGATCCATCTTTTCTGATCATATGCAAAAGTTCTTGTAGGTGCGATGCTGGATCTACCGCGATCAACTGATCTTTGTCCACCAAAGATCTTCTATCTTGAGCTTCCACAACTCAAGAAGTTTTCCCATTAAACTTCGATCTCCATCTTAAGTTGCTTGCCATTTCTTTTCTGAAAAAGAAATACCGCAGATCTCCACTGTAACAAGGCTTATCCTGCCGGTCCCAAGCCAAACCCCTTGACCCACAAGAATTAGATCCCCACAGAGAAACCAATAAAATTTCGATACCAAATATAGAAATTTACAACATATGCAATATCTAAAACATATATTCGGAAAAGAACATAAAAAGATACAATGGCAAATAAAACATTACACAGAGATTTTTCCCACAGAAGCAAACCGAGGAAAACCAACATATTCTATATTCATTTATTGTGTTACAATGTTTACAATACAAAATACATATAAGACCTAGTGGCATCCAAAGCCAGCAATGAACTGGATTAGTCCAAACCCTAATTCTTTAACCGAAAAATAGAAAACCATCGACCAATAGCGAAACCATGTGTGAAAAACCACCTAAATATAATGCGGTCACCGATGCAAAATCGAGAGCGTTGCCCCGAACCCTAAGCGGGGGCTCCGCTAGCGGCGGCGTAGAAGCAAACACTACTACCGTGCAAAGTATAGCACATGCCAACAATGTCACCGTTTTCTTTGTTGTTTGGAAGGGTTGCCGGGTAGATTTGATGTTAAGGTTGGTCGACTGACTGCTCACATCGGGGATTTCAGCGAGCTTGGAGCCCGACGTCTTCGCGATCACCTTGGTGATGGTATTAGCCCTTTCACAAGGGATTTTCACATAAGAGAAACTAACCTATCTGGAGGAAGAGACTTTTTGCCTTAGGTTTTATCAACCCTTACGGAGTGTCCCTGGGGTTTTGTCACAAAGCCGTGCGAGTCCGCGAAAGCATCAATCATCATTAAAGCGAACAAATGATGAACCTCAACAACAATTAACCCGCTGATGAAACAAGCTGGAAACCAATTTGTGCCTTTTATATCTCTTTGACATCTTATATAAACTTCTTAATAAGTAAAAGGCATGTTAAGCTGAAGCCAGATAAAATACATTAATGAGTCTCATATATGATATAGGAAGATGAGGCCTTAGCGACCTTCACAAGTAACAAATTGCCTTAACACAGCCAATAACCCATGCCATCTAATTTTCAACAGAGAAACCGGCATACCTTTGTTCCAGCATTGAATTTTTCGGGAGAATTGAAGAAGGCGGACTCCATGGTACCTCTTTATCTTGAATTTTAACCATTTTTGCGATGGGGAAGACTGTTGCCTCACTCGGAATTCCTCGATTTCCAATTGAATGTAAAGCCCTTTAACTCTGCACCCACATCAAATGTGAGGGAAAGCTCTTGGGATTCTTGTAGATTGTAACCCTGAAACTTCTTAAGAAATGCAACGCAACCCTGATTTTTAAGGTCTTATCTCGCATCATCACACAGTAGCAAATTTTGGGGGCCATTTGGCTCAATCCGGACGACTGGGGCCATGAGGGTTTGAACAAATAGTCATAAGGCGACCATAACTCACTGTCAGCATAAGGGGTAGCAAAAACAGAGGAAGGCCTGAGCAAATAACAAAGGAATAAACCCACCCGGTTACCTAACATGACCAAAGATAGAGACATAAGGGGTTTCAAACCACCCTTGAAAATGAATTATTTGAGATAATAGATAGCAGATGCAGTGATTGAACTAAGTTAAGTAATGAGAGAACTATCGGTTCAAAATGACAACTGAAGCGAAGTACAGGGTACGTCCTATGAGTGTTTGATGTTCATCAAACGTAGTGGGTGAAATCGAGCTACTAAGGTTAGAAGAGGATGTTCTTTACAAGCCAAAATCATATCGAAAATTTAAAACCAATTAGGACTTACCATGAATTTTATATGAAACACACCTATAGTCTATTTGCCAATCAATTCTTGGTATACAAAGTATCCAAGATATAACTCTCAATCCAAGGACAACTTAAAACAAGTGTTTCATTTATATATTATGAGTTTAAAGCAAAACAACATTCAATGAATGCAAAGTCATTACCTTTCGGAGGATAAGCTTTTATTTTTAAATTGAAATGCGATCTTGAGTTTTAATGCTTCATTCATGGCACCTGATCATGAATGAAGTATAAAAACATAAAAATAAAAACAATAGGAATAATAAAAACATCATTTTTATAATCTAAAAGTCACCTTCAAATAACAATATTTACATGAAGAAGCATAGGCAGCTACAGGACTTGTTTATTTGCCATTTTTAAAAGACAAAAATCATGTAGGGCTGCCAACAGAAATACAAATGGAAAACTAGTATTTATTGGAGGATTTTATTATGTTTAGGAAATGCTTACAATGGTGAGCTGGATTCTCAAGCTTTTTTGACTGCTGACGACAAGATTGGGATGTCTTTGGCTCTAAGACAACCTTAGACCTTTGAAAAAGCCTCTTCTTTCAAGTCCCTTATAAATTGCTACTACACTAGTTTTTCATTTTCCTCTCAAGCTCTTTCTCTTTCATTCCATGAATGTCCTTCTCCTAAGCTTTTATTTTAATGGTGGCCTTGGAAGACCAGCCATCACAATGGTTTGTTTCAACGTCCAAGTGAATTTTTGAACATTTCCTCAACTTTTCAAAAACATTTAAATGTTTGTGAATAGTTTAGAAAGAGAAAGAAATATTTGGATCCAATTGGATCACACCTCCCCATTTACAAACTCTTCCCCATTCGTAGGTTTTTGGGTCCCCAAAAGCTTTGATTCCCTTAGATTTTCTTTTTTTTCTCTGCCTTCGAGTATCCTCTAGCGAATCTCCAAGAAAGGATGCAACCTCCGCTATAGGACATAAACTAAGAGTCAAATAGGGGTTTACTTTGGCATGAGCCCTGTTGTTCATCTCATGGCTAGAGATGACAATCTTTGTTGCAATAGATCATTGGACAATCGTTGCTTCTTAGGCTACAAGTGCAAGCAAATTTTCTTTCCCATTAACCTTGACTCTCCAAACTTTCTTCTTGGATGTTCAATTCTTGGAATGGGTTATAGGTGGGAAGCCTCAGCAGTTGTCTCCAATGACCAGTCACTCACATGTCTTGAGAATAGTTCAAGCATAGGCTGCTTGACTTTATAGAGTGCCAACAATTGCTAATCTTATGACCTTTCTTCTTATAGCAAAAACAAACCAAAAATATCATGCCATACATTTTCCATTTGTGATGATACTTGCCATCTTAGTTGCAAAGTCCCCAAGAGTTGGAATGGATCTAGATGGTAGAATCATCTCTTTGCTACCTTCTTTCAAGCCTCTACAAACAAATTTGAGTGGCTTGCTACACACTCCTCTTCTAGTTTTCTTTTCCTCCACGAGAATGACTTCTTTTCCGGTTTCTCTTGCCTTAACAAAGGTGGTTTAAGCTGAACTCGTGCTTTCTTTTTCTCCACCGAATCCTAGGCCTTAGTGTTTAGGACTCTAGTGATCTACAATGAGTATCACAATCCCTTAGTTTTCCTTACATAGCCCTCATAGCCCATTTGTTCATGTGATTAGAACCGATGCCTTTAGTGTACTTTTGAAAGTCCTCAAAAGTCTCTTGAAGAAGGATCTTGGAAGGTGAGTTTACCACGCTTGACTCTGTCATGGTGTTGGCTTCCATAGTCGATCACACACTAATATCAAACCTCAAACCATCAACACTTGGCAGTTCTTCTAACTGGGAGCACACAATAATATCTAGGGTTCGAAGCTTTGTCCACTGAACCAACGTTGGTATGCTTTTCAAGTTGACGCATCGCCATGTCCGCAGCTTCTCTAACAACCTCAAATCTATTCCAAAACTGGAGCAGTTCTTCTAATTCCAGGCATTCACTATTTAGCATTTTTAGCATTTTAAGTTTTAGCAGTAAATTGCTATATTGTTCGCCTCAATATTACCCGTGCCAAAAGCCTCATTATTCTCTGTACCATTAATCTCTTTCACACAGGCAAAAGACAGCAATATATAACTTAACATAATGCTCTTAGATGGACAGGATTTTTATTTAGGTTTTGAAGATGGCGATGAG
This sequence comes from Picea sitchensis, assembly GCA_010110895.2. Lineage (NCBI taxonomy): Eukaryota > Viridiplantae > Streptophyta > Pinopsida > Pinales > Pinaceae > Picea > Picea sitchensis. Next base: position 10,107 of record SNQJ01S0155843.1, on the reverse strand, counting down.
CACCCCAAGTCAAGAGTCTGAGTGCAATAGATAGAAGGGGTCTGCATTTCGATTTCTCAGAGGGCTACAGCCTTCGGCCGAGGCCAACAACCGTGTACAGAAATAAGCGCCTTGGATTGAATATGGATCCATTTACCGATCCCTAAACGGTAGGCCTATGGCCCATCCGTCTTAGTTGAATATGGAGCCATTTACCTATCCCTGATCCCTAAACGGTAGACCTATGGCCCGTACGTCTTGTCAACATGGATATTTTGCTGCAACATCTTGTCAACTTGGATTCTTTGGGAAAATTAATTATATTTTAATTTGGATGGGCTCTGTGCAAAAATCCGGTTCACTGGTTGAATTACCTGTTTACGATGGCTAGACTAATGTCCATATTTTGCGGAAAATTAATTATGTTTTAATTTGAATGGGCTCTGTGCAAAAATCCAGTTCACTGGTTGAGTTACCTGTTTACGATGGCCAGACTAATGCCCAACAATAGGGAGTAAACCACTCTGTTACCAAACCAATTACCAAACGCTCCCAGTTTGTGGAAATGTGCAATCACAGCACGGTCAGCGATAACAAATCTGCTGTTCATTCAAATTCTGTGATGTTCATAAAATAAACAATATACTCTTATGAATTAGGTGCCACACAAAGTATCATTCCACTTGACAAATAAACAATTTTTTGCCTCATTTTGTAACGTGGCAAACCCATTTTTTTAGTTTGTAAATGGAAACGCACTGGACAAAAGTTGAAGGCAACTGGAAAATGCAAATATTTATGATTATTTTGAGGTTAGCTGTAGGTGTTCAACCCAATGCACATCTTTGGTAACTCACTGTTTGCATACGCGTTGATAAATGTTGTTTGGAACAGCACCAGCAATGGCTATAGCTACCACCACGTATTACAGAGGGAGTGTGAGGCAGCCCACTTAATTACACAGAGTTTAATAGAGGATAAGATGCCAGTTATGGTGTAGCTAACAAACCAGCAAATCAATAATGTTTGCACAGCTAGCAATTAGCTAATTCAGCGAACAGAGCATGCATTGGAGTGTCTGATTACTAAGCAACAAGGCAATCAAAGAAAATGAATTGAAAGGAATACCAAAACATATTTATCATGCCATCCAACAGATTAGGAAGAATCGATGCAACTTTAGTGTAATTCCTCTAGTTTACACAACGCCTAAATAACTACTAAAACCGAGAGAGTATGCTGCGATTTGGGGAGATAAAACACCCAGATATCCTCTACACCTGACAATTTGGAGGAAAACTACTGTAAAAGATGGTTTACCCACTAGAAATGCACACCAACAAATTGATTATAAGGGAGAATGAACTGTGGTGTACTAAAGCTCAGAGAGTATGCTGCGATTTGGGGAGATAAAACGCCCAGATATCCTCGACAATTTGGAGGAAAACTACTGTAGCAGATGGTTTACCCACTAGAAATGCACACCAACAAATTGATTATAAGGGAGAATGAACTGTGGTGTATGGGCGATGTCATTTATTAGAGATGAAGCCAATATGTGCATGGAGAATGCGTACAAGCTCCCGGCACTTGATTCTCACACACAAAACGTATCCCACCGATTAAATAGAGGTGACACCGAGCCCTGGGTGTTAAAAAGAATGGACTTCCAGTGATTCAAACAAACAAACAATTCCCAAAATATTAATAAATGCTGTAGCTTGTCAAGTAAATAACCCAGCGACCAATGTAATTGAGTTATTGAGTTGAGAGAAATGGCTTTTCATTCACTACGTTTTGGTGCCTTTGATTACTAACCCCATCATACCACTAATAGTACAACGAACTGAGGAAATTCTAGGACGCAAAAGCATGTGGGGTTACACAGTAGGGGCTAAACACATCTTATTGACTTCATCCAAAATTTGTAACATAACCAAAGTTAATCAAGGGCATAGAGAATGACATTCACAAAATTGTCATAAACAGAAAGATTTTTACCTTGGAAACCTAAATGGAAAAACCAACATTCAGTAGGGGTTTTATTATGCTCAAAAAATGCCTAGAATCCTCAGTTACATTCTCAAGCAGAGAAGCATTTTGACTCACAACTTCCATACAACTTTTAAATGATTTTTTAGATATTTTTTTAACTATCCAAAAAAACAATTAAATACTTATTACAAATTACAAAAAACAATTAAATTCAATTATAATCATTTACTGAACAATTTCCATGACCTATATGAAAAATCACCATTCTTTGAAAAATAAAATCACCATTCTATGTGATGGGCAATATCCTATCTGATAACAGAAACTCAAGCTTGGAAGTAAAGTCTCATCCAAAGAACACACATGCGAGTCCATTTTAGATCTGTTAATACCACTTGCACGAGAAACCAAAGGCCATTGAGTCGTTGCCAATCCACAAACCTTGCAACATAAAGAGAGCCTCCAACCTTTTGTATGCATAGAGTTACAAGCATTGCTGTGTTTACACTAAAAAAATATCCATTTCACAAACTTCATTCAATGAAAGCCTTTGAAAATACCAAAATGAAGAGGAGTGTTCGCTCATTCAAATTTAAATTTCAAATTAACCATGATGTATGGATGAATGGATTGCAAGGCACATCTTTGGTAACTCACTGTTTGCATACGCATCGATAAATGCTGTTTGGAACAGCGCAGGCAATGGCTATAGATACCACCGCGTATTACAGAGGGAGTGTGAAGCAGCCCACTCAGTTACACAGTTTAATAGAGGATAACATGCCAGTTATGCTGTAGCTAACAAACCAGCAATTCCATCATGTTTGCACAGCTAGCAATTAGCTAAGTCAGCGAACAGAGCATGCATTGGAATGTCTGATTACTAAACAACAAGGCAATCAAAGAAAATGAATTGAATGGAATGCTAAAACATATTTATCATGCCATCCAACAGATTAGCGAAGAATCGATGCAATTTTAGTGTAATTCTTCCAGTTTACACAACGCCTAAACAACAACTAAAACCCAAAGAGTATGTTGCGATTGGGGGAGATAAAACGCCCAGGTATCCTCTACAGCTGACAATTTGGAGGAAAAGTACTGTAACAGATGGTTTATCCACTAGAAATGCACACCAACAAATTGATTATAAGGGAGATTGAACTGTGGTGTATGGGAGTTGTCATTTATTAGCTATGAAGCCAATATGTGCATGGGAATGCGTACTAGCTCCCAGCAATTGATTCTCACACACAAAAATTACCCCACCGATTAATTAGAGGGTGATACCGACCCTTGGGTATTAAAAAGAATGAACTTCCTGTGATTCAAACAAACAAGCAATTCCCAAAGTATTAATAAATGTTGTAGCTTGTCAAGTAAATAACCCAGCCACCAATGTAATTCAGTTATTTGGGTAAGGGCGATGGCTTTTCATTCCTAAGTTTTGGTGTCTTTGATTACTAACCCCATGATCCCATAATAGTAAAACGAATTGAGGAAATTCGAAGAGGTAATGGCGTGTGGGGTTACATAGCAGAGGTTAAGCACCCCAGATTGACTCCATTTCATAAATTTATTGACACAACCAGAACTAATCAAACACAGACAATGACATTCACAAAGCCATTGAAACACCATGAACACATAGACTTTTATCTTGGAAATACAAATGGAAAACTAGTGTTTATTGGAGGGTTTTATTGTGTTTAGGAAATGTTTACAATGGTGAGCTGGATTCTCAAGCCTTTTGACTCACGACAAGATTGCAGATGGCTTTGGCTCTAAGACAACCTTAGACCTTTGAAAAAGCCTCTTCTTCCAAGTCCTTCCTAAATTGCTACTACACTAGTTTTTCATTTTCCTCTTAAGCTCTTTCTCTTTCATTTCATGAATGTCCTTCTTCTCCTGAGCTTTTATTTTAATGGTTGCCTTGGAAGTCCAACCATCACAATGGTTTGTTTCAACGTCAAGTGAATTTTTGGACATTTTAACTTTGGCTCAAAAAACATTTAAATGTTTATTACAAAGTTTAGAAGAGAAAATATTTTTGGATCCAATTGGGATCACACCTCCCCATTTGCAGACTCCTCCCCATTCTTAGGTTTTGGGTCCCCAAAATCTTTGACTCCTTTTGATTTTCTTTTTCTCCTTGGTATCCTCTAGGCAGATCTCAAAGGATGCAACCTTTGCTATAGGACAGAAACTAAGAGTCAAATAGGGGTTTACTTTGGCATGAGCCTATTGTCCATCTCATGGCTAGAGATGACAATCTTTGTTGCAATAGATCATTGGACAATTGTTGCTTCTTAGGCTACAAGTGCAAGCAAATTTTCTTTCCCCTTGACCTTGACTCTCCAAGCTTTCTTTTTCACTATTCAATTCTTGGGATGGAGTTATAGGTGAAGCCTCCAACATTTGTCCTCCCAATGTCCTTCAAGCATACACTGCTTGACTTTATAGAGTGCCAACAATTGCTAATCTTATGACCTTTCTTCATATAGCAAAAACAAACCAAAGATATCATGCCATACATTTCCCATTTGTGATGATACTTGCCATCTTAGTTGCTTGGTCCCCAAAAGTTGGAATGGATCTAGATGGTAGAATCATCACTTTGCTACCCTCTTTCAAGCCTCTACAAACAAATTTGAGTGGCTTGCTGTCCATCTCTTCTAGTTTCCTTTTCCTCCACGAGAATGACTTCTTTTCCGGTTTCTCTTGCCTTTACAAATATGGTTTAAGCTGAACTCATGTTTTCTTTTTCTCCATCAAATCCTAGGCCTTCGATAGTGGGACTACAAGTAGATCCTAGAATGAGGATCACAATTTAGTTTTTCTTTACCTAGCCCTCCTACGACCCATTTCTCTGTACTTAGAACCGATGTCTTTAATTGTACTTTTGTAAAGTCCTCAATGTTAAGAATTACATAACGTGTGAGTCATTCTCTTGGAAGATGGCTAAGACCCTAGGCGAGATCTAGGGCACCCAGTGCTCTCCTGGGATATGTGATCTGAGTCATATATTGATAAAGACCCTAGGTTAGTAACCCGCGCCCCTGGTTTGTAACCAGGACCACTGAGCCATGGAAGTCTTGGATTACCGTAACCAAAGCGGTTGAACCCTACGATTTAGTAACCCGGGGCCTGATTTTTGTAACAGGAAGACACCCATGCTACAGTGCATGGAAGACTTAGTTAGTAACCAAAGCGGGTTAGAAGACCCTAGGTTAACGAGGCCCTGGTTTATAGCAGTACCCATGCAGTGCATGGAAGACTTGAGGATTGTAATAAGCGGAGTTGAAGACCCTAGGTTATTAACCAGGGCCCACAGTTTTATAACGAGTACCCATGCAGTGCATGGAAGTCTTGGTCGTAACCAAGGTTGAACCCTAAGGTGGTAACCCGGGGCCTGGTTTGTAACCGGGGGTAACCATGGCTGAGGCATGGGAGTCTTGGTTTATGTGAAGCGCCAAAGACCCTAGATATCTAGGGCCCCTGGACATGATCGAGTGCTCCTTCTACCTAAAGCATGGGTTGATCCTTGATCTCGTACCTTGAGCCTTGAAACTTGATGGTACATGACCTTCTCGAGAGGCACAGCCACAAGTGGGATAGCGTCCCTTATGCAGTGATGATAAAGTATTAAGTTCACCATATGATTTGAAGGAATGAAAATGATATAGTGTCAAGCCTTGGTTGATTGTTTTGGACCACTTGGGGTCTTTGGTCACTTGTTTGTGGGCTTTGTAAAACCCTTTACCCTTTGTTGTGGGCTTTGATTATTTGTTTGTGGGTTTTTATTTAAAATGGCGAGGGCTAAACTTTAAATGATAATAATCACATGTTTAAATGTGAAATTTAAACATGTGAATATTATATTATTTTATTATTCCCTCCTACCCTAACCTAAATGGCCCAAAGGACCACTCCTAACCTTTCTTTTACATCTATTGAGTCTCTATCTAATAAGTGGAGCCTCCTAAAAGGCTTAGGCCTCAGTCCAGCTCCTATTTGCAGTCTGTTGATGAAGTTTTCCTGCTGCTGTCCTGTCTATGCCAAGGGGTGCTGCCTCCTACTGATTGAAGGTGCCGTGACCTGTACTTGAGGGTGCCGTGACCTTGAGGGAGCCGTGACCTGTCTTAAGGTTGCTGCTGTCCATTGCTGAGAAGGTACCACTGCCTATTGAGGAGGAGCCACCGCTGAAAAGGTGCCGCTGCCAGTTTTGTGTGCAGAGAAAGGGTGCCGCTCCTCCTGAAGAGTGCAGCTAACCTTTGGAGAGGGATCACTGGCTGCCTAGTAATTTCCTTGTGTGTTTTTGCTGACTGTTGCTGGCTGTAGGTTAAGGTTTTTCTTGTTGGGGTTTTGGGTTCCCTTGTGTCTTAACTGTGGTAAGCATGAAGATTTTCAAACATTGGCAGAATGGATCTAATAGATCTGAACCATATCTTTTAACTGAGCATAACACTCAGGACCTAATCTCATTGTGGTTGTGTAACATCTTCATTGGTAAGACTACTGCCAGGTATGTTTCTATCTCTACTTCTAGATCAGATCTGAGTCATATTCCTTGTTTGCAAATTGAGTCTTATAGAAAAGAAGTCTTGCTTATTATGATCAGCTGTTACACTTGAAGAGGTCTTCTTTACTATTTGTTTCAGATCTGAAATCTTGTTCTACTGTTACATGTGAAAGGTCATTCAAATACTGTTTGCCAATTTAGATCTGCTGAGAGCATTGATGTCACTGTTTGTGGTCTGAGTCCTTTTGTCTCTTTGCTTTGAGCTTACTGTTATATTATTTGTATAGATCTCTGCTGTCTTATTTAGAGGATGAGAGTATCACTCTTATAGTAGGGTTTTCATCTCACTATTAGAGATCTAACTTTATTGTTTAAATTCAGAGTTCTATTCTTCCCTATTTGCTGTTCTGTACTTCAGATCTAAAGGTAATTTTGCTTTGAAAATGAAAAGAGACTACTATTTTATTCTTACCCTAAAAATCCCACAACACTCAAAAGTCTCTTGAAGAAGGATCTTGGAATGTGAGTTTACTTTACGCTTGACTCTGTCATGGTGCTGGCTTCCATAGTCAAGCACACACTAATATCAAACCTCAAACCATCAACACTTGGCAGTTCTTCTAACTGGGAGCACACACTAATATCTAGGGTTCGAAGCTTTTTCAACTGAACCAACGTTGGTATGCTTTTCAAGTTGACGCATCGCCATGTCCGCAGCTTCTCTAACAACCTCAAATGTTCAAAACTGCACATTTCTTCTAATTCAGAGCATTCACTAATATTTAGCATTTTTAACATTTTAAGTTTTAGCAGTCAAATTCCTATATTGTTCGCCTCAATATTACCCGTGCCAAAAGCCTCATTATTCTCTGTACCATTAATCTCTTTCACAGAGGCAAAAGACAGCAATATATAACTTAACATAAAGCTCTTAGATGGAAAGGATTTTTATTTAGGTTTTGAAGATGGCGATGAGCAGCCCAAGTCAAGAGTCTGAGTGCAATAGATAGAAGGGGTCTGCATTTCGATTTCTCCGAGGGCTACAGGCTTCGGCCCAGGCCAACAACCAACAACCGTGTACAGAAATAAGCGCCTTGGATTGAATATGGAGCCATTTACCGATCCCTAAACGGTAGGCCTATGGCCCGTCCGTCTTGGATTGAATATGGAGCCATTTACCGATCCCTGATCCCTAAACGGTAGACCTATGGCCCGTACGTCTTGTCAACTTGGATATTTTGGGGAAAATTAATTAAGTTTTAATTTGAATGTGCTCTGTGCAAAAATACAGTTCACTGGTTGAGTTACCTGTTTACGATGGCCAGACTTATGTCCATATTTTGCGGAAAATTAATCATGTTTTAATTTGAATGGGCTCTGTACAAAAATCTGGTTCACTGGTTGAGTTACCTGTTTACGATGGCCAGACTAATGCCCAACAATAGGGGAGTAAACCACTCTGTTACCAAACCAATTACCAAACACTTCCAGTTTGTGGAAATGTGCAATCACAGTACGCTCAGCAATAACAAATCTGCTGTTCATTCAAATTCTGTGATGCTCTATAAAATAAGCAATGCACTCTTATGAATTAGGTGCCACACAAAGTATCATTCCACTTGACAAATAAACACATTTTTGCCGCATTTTGTAACGTGACAAACCCAGCTTTTTAGTTTGTAAATGGAAACGCAGTGGACAAAAGTTGAAGGCAACTGGAAAATGCAAATATTTATGATTATTTTGAGGTTAGCTGTAGGTGTTCAACCCAATGCACATCTTTGGTAACTCACTGTTTGCATACGCGTTGATAAATGTTGTTTGGAACAGCACCAGCAATGGCTATAGCTACCACCACGTATTGCAGAGGGAGTGTGAGGCAGCCCACTCAATTACACAGAGTTTAATAGAGGATAAGATGCCAGTTATGCTGTAGCTAACAAACCAGCAAATCCATAATGTTTGCACAGCTAGCAATTAGCTAATTCAGCGAACAGAGCATGCATTGGAGTGTCTGATTACTAAACAACAAGGCAATCAAAGAAAATGAATTGAAAGGAATACCAAAACATATTTATCATGCCATCCAACAGATTAGCGAAGAATCGATGCAATTTTAGTGTAATTCCTCTAGTTTACACAACGCCTAAACAACTACTAAAACCGAGAGAGTATGCTGCGATTTGGGGAGATAAAACACCCAGATATCCTCTACACCTGACAATTTGGAGGAAAACTACTGTAACAGATGTTTTACCCACTAGAAATGCACACCAACAAATTGATTATAAGGGGGAATGAACTGTGGTGTACTAAAGCCCAGAGAGTATGCTGCGATTTGGGGAGATAAAACGCCCAGATATCCTCGACAATTTGGAGGAAAACTACTGTAGCAGATGGTTTACCCACTAGAAATGCACACCAACAAATTGATTATAAGGGTGAATGAACTGTGGTGTATGGGCAATGTCATTTATTAGAGATGAAGCCAATATGTGCATGGAGAATGCGGCTCTTGATTCTCTCACACAAAACGTATCCCACCGATTAAATAGAGGTGACACCGAGCCCTGGGTGTTAAAAAGAATGGACTTCCAGTGATTCAAACAAACAAACAATTCCCAAAATATTAATAAATGCTGTAGCTTGTCAAGTAAATAACCCAGCGACCAATGTAATTGAGTTATTGAGTTGAGAGCAATGGCTTTTCATTCACTACGTTTTGGTGCCTTTGATTACTAAACCCATCATACCACTAATAGTACAACGAACCGAGTAAATTCTAGGACGCAAAAGCATGTGCATGTGGGGTTACACAGTAGGGGCTAAACACATCTTATTGACTTCATTCAAAATTTGTTAACATAACCAAAGTTAATCAAGGGCATAGAGAATGACATTCACAAAAATGTCATAAACACGAGCAATGGCTTTTCATTCACTACGTTTTGGTGCCTTTGATTACTAAACCCATCATACCACTAATAGTACAACGAACCGAGGAAATTCTAGGACGCAAAAGCATGTGCATGTGGGGTTACACAGTAGGGGCTAAACACATCTTATTGACTTCATTCAAAATTTGTTAACATAACCAAAGTTAATCAAGGGCATAGAGAATGACATTCACAAAAATGTCATAAACACAAAGATCTTTACTTTGGAAACCCAAAAAACCAGAAAACCAACATTTATTGGGGGGTTTTATTATGCTCGCTTAGAATCCTCAGTTACATTTTCAAGCAGAGAAGCATTTTGACTCACAACTTCCATACAACTTTATATTTTTTCAACTATCCAAAAAACAATTAAATGCTTATTACAAATTTAAAAAGAATAAAATAAATTCAATTATAATCATTTACTGAACAATTTCCATGACCTATATGAACAATCACCATTCTTTGAAAAATAAAATCACCACAATTTCCATGACCTATATGAACAATCACCATTCTATGTGATGGGCTATCTGATAACAGAAACTCAAGCTTGGAAGTAAAGTCTCATCCAAAGAACACACATGCGAGTCCATTTTAGATCTGTTAATACCACTTGCACGAGAAACCAAAGGCCATTGAGTCGTTGCCATACATTTTTCTTCCACGCAT
>SNQJ01S0155842.1:42332-54941 GCA_010110895.2 Picea sitchensis | reverse complement strand
AAAGACCCTAGGAAGCGATACTAAGGTATGTTACTTGTTCCTTCCTACTAGTAAATTCAATATCTAAAACTTAAGGAAAGCATCATGTTCTGGTGTGTTTTGTTCTAGATCCAGGTGGATCTAGGGAGATCGGTTAGTGTCCGTACCTACGGATTTATCCAATAACAGTAACCATTAGAGAAATTTCATCATTGTAGCTGAAGAAATGTTACAGAAAAGGGTGTCAAATAATTGTAGCCCATTTGGCGGAGACACCTAGAGATAAGGTGTCAAATTTGGAGGATCATGCAGTCCTGGAATATTTTGAAGATGTGTTCAAGGAGGTACCCAGACTACCCCCAAGGAGATACATTGATTTCTCTATAAATTTAATGCCTAGAGAAACGCCAGTATCAAAGACTCCTTATAGAATAAGTACACCAGAGTTGAAGGAGTTGAAAATGCAGCTTGAATAACTTCTGAAGAAGGGGTATATATGCCCAAGTGTGTCATCTTGGGATGTCCCAGTCTTGTTTTTGAGAAATAAATATGGAACACTAAGATTGTGCATTGACTTCATACAGTTGAATAAAGTGATTGTTAAGAACAAGTATCCTCTGCCAAGGATTGATGATCTATTTGATCAATTGAAGGATGCAAAGATATTTTCAAAGATAGATATCAGATCAGGATACCATCAAGTAAGGATTAAAGAAGAATATATTAGCAAGACCTCCTTCAGGACAAGATATGGTCATTATGAGTTCACAGTGGTGCCATTTGGCTTGACAAATGCACCAGTTGTTTTCATGTGCTTAATGAATGGTGTTTTCCAAGAATATTTAGACAAGTTTTTCATTGTCTTTTTGGATGAAATTCTTATATATTCTAAGTCATAGGAAGAGCATGAAAATCATTTGAGGATGGTGTTGCAATTATTAAGGGAACATTAATTGTATGTCAAATTGATCAACTGCTCATTTTATCATAAACAAATTCATTCTTTGGGGTATATCATTTCAAAGGATGGGATAATAGTGGATCCTGAGAAGATAGAGGCCATTAGAGAATCGTTAGCACCAAAGAATGTGATAGAGGTGAGATCATTCATGGGTCTTGCAGGATACTACATAATATTTATTGAAGGATTCTCAAAGGTTTCACACCCAATCACTTCCTTGCAAAGAAAGGGAGTGAAGTTTCAGTGGACACTGGATTGCGAGAAGAGTTTCCAACACTTGAAACAATTATTGACAAGTGCTCCAGTATTAAGGATCACATACCCAAATGAAGACTTCATTGTATGCATCGATGCATGTAATGAAGGACTTGGTGGAGTCCTCAGTGAAAATGGGTTTGTCATATGTTATGAATCAAGGGAGTTGAAGGATCATGAAAGAAACTATGCCACTCATGATTTGAAGATGGAATCCATAGTGCATGCCTTGAGGAAATGGATACACTACCTCATGGGGAATAGGTTTGAGCTAAGAATAGACCACAATGGTCCGAAATATTTATTTGATTAGCCAAATCTAAATGCTAGGCAAAAAAGATGGTTAGAATTTCTAAGCGAATATGACTTTGATATAAATCATATCAAGGGGAAAGAGAATAAAGTGGTTGATGCACTCAGCAGGAGGTTGCATGAATCACATGATACAACCATTAGCATGTATCAAAATGATATTAAAATAAAAATTATGGAGGCTGCAAATGCAGATCTGCAATACAAAGAATTGGTAGCAATGCTACAGTAGGCTAAGATGCCCCAAAAAAGGTGGATAATTATAATATGGGAATAGATGGAATATTGTTGTACAAGAACATAATTTTTGTTCCAAATGCCCATGACTTGAAACGTATGATTTTGCATGAGATGCATAATGTCCCTTATGCAGGGCACCCTGGATATCAGAGAACCATTGCAGCGATCAAGAGCCATTACGTTTGGCCAGGTATGAAGAGAGAGATCGTTGAATACATCGCTAGATGTATGGAATTCGAGAAAGTTAAAGTTGAGAATAGGCACCCAACAGGGTTATTGCAACCTTTACCCATTTCTGAATGGAAGTGGGAAGTGGTGACAATGGATTTTATTATGGGATTTCCTAGAACAGGCAAGCTGCATGATTCGATCATGGTGGTGGTGGAAAATCTTACGAAATCTTCCCATTTTATTCCACTGAAAAGTACTCACAAGGCAACAAATGTTGTTGATATTTTCATGAGGGAAGTAGCACGATTGCACGAGATTCCTAAAACAATTGTGTCTGACAGAGACCCAAAATTCACCTCAAATTTATAGAAAGGATTGTTCAAAGGATTTCGAATGAATCTGAACTTTAGTACAACTTATTATCCTGAGTCTGATGGATAGACAGAGAGGGTGAATAGAGTGATAAAATATATACTAAGAATGTATGTGATGGACAAACCATCGAAATGGGAAGACTACCTACATTTGGTAGAATAATTAATTCACTTACAACAATGGGTATCGGGCATCGTTGAAGATGAGCCCATTTGAAACACTTTACACCAGAAAGTGCAATACTTCAGTGATTTGGGATAATCCAGCTGATAGGACAATAGTTGGGCTAGAATTGCTCAAGGAGATGGAGAACCAAATAATAAAAATTAAGTAGAATTTAAAAGCTGCCCAAGACAGACAGAAAATTTATGCCGATAAGAACAAAACCCATAGAGAATTCAAAGTGGGTGATCATGTTTTCCTGAAAGTGAAAGCTAACAAGACTTCCCTAAAGTTGGGAAGCTACGCCAAGTTGGCAACCAAATTTTGTGGGCCATTTGAAATCCTATAGAGGATTGGTCCAATTTCTTATATGATTGCATTGCCTACATCTATGTCTGTTCATAATGTCTTCCATGTATCATTTCTAAAGAAATATATACCTGATGCTAATCATGTTATTGATTGGAATGTGATTTAGGTGGAGCAAGAAGGTGATTTTCAAGTGCATCTGGTGTGCATTTTGGACCGGAAAGTCAAGAATTTCTTGAACTGATCCATAGGGCTTGTAAAGTTCCAATGGACCTGGTATAGTCATGAGGACGCTACTTGGGAGCATGAGGATGAAATGCAGACAAAATACTCGCATCTTTTTGAATATTTTTGAAAAAATTTGTTGTATATGGGTGTATGATGCACTGAGGATAGTGCATAAATAAGGGGAGGGGATTGTAATATCCCTTGACCAAACCCAATTGTAAATGTAATGTAAGTGTACTTAAGCTGGTGAGTTGTTTTGACATCATTTTGTAATGCACCTTCCATGGCATAGTGTGTGCATGAACTGTGTAGTAAAATGATGTAGCATGCACATTCCCGGATACCGCGTGCACTAACTAAAGTGTGCACAGTATGGAGGTCAGCGAACCTTGTGTATATGATATGTGTTATAGGCTAGTGAGCCATTTATTATAATATGGAATGCTTATGTATTGGAATTAGGCCAGAGCACCTAGATGTTAAAGGACAGTGCACCTATTTTGTATATGTCACATGATTAATATAAAATACATCGTTTCATGCAGACAAACCACGATAAAAGAGATGGGGGATTGAGATTCACAAGTTAGGGAAAGGGAGGGACAAAATGTAAGGGAAAGGGATAATCTAGAGAGCTTAAGCCAAAAAGAAATATTATATTAATATTTCTTTAAAACCTAAAGTATGGATAATTATTTTATCCTAAGTTCTAAAGTTGGGGACAAGTGGACCAAAGTAGCTTCCAACATGACAAGTGTCAAGTGGGGTACATGTATTCATATCGTGGAGACTTAGCTCATTTGGTCACTTTTTGGAGGATCATTCTCACCATCATCCTAACAATCTATCCGACTATCATACTTCACGATCAGTTTTCACGATGATTCCTTCCATCACATAGTTATCCAGTCAATGATTCCATGACCATTTCACTCACGTAGTACGTTATCCTTCAGACATTCATTTGATTGTATCTAAGCCTGTTTCCATAACCTTCTCCAGTTGGTGTACCTAGTTATCTTGGGAGTAAGATTGAAGAAGTGGGTTGTCAAGCCCATGGGAAATTGAAGAGGCAGGTTTTCAGGCCCGTGAGCAATTCTCCAAGTGAGAGAATTGCTGAGGATTTATTCCTAAAGGTGATAAAATGCATATACAATGCTCTGAGACTTCTTGTCCAACCTGTTGTTGAATCCCTGGAAGGGAAGTGGGGCAGTCGAGGGATTGTTGAGCAAAGAAGGGGCACACTTCCTTGGGTGGGACAGGCGTGTGGGGAATGAGAGGCAGTAGGCTATTAGTTGAGAGAGCACCTGAGCTAGAGTATTTCCTGTTGTATATAAACCCTAGCTTGGTTAGGAACCCCTTTGCCCAGGTGGAGTTCAGTCCCAGCTTGGGGGTGACTCACTGTTGAGAGTGATGAACAATGTAGTCTAAGGATGGGAGGTTCGTGGACGGTCTATACGTAGTTGGTGACAATATTTCCAAGATAAGTACCAATTGTATGATAAAATTATATGCTACATTGTTATTTACGTGCTTATGTTATGGTTTATCATATATGTGATTATAATTGCCTATATTGTTATGGGTATTTCCCTGTATATGCTGCATATATGCGTTTACCATTATTTCAGTAGGAAAATCGTATAATATAGAATGTAATTGTTTTTTTATGTTATATGTAAAGATTTTGCAAGAGTGTTGTATGTATATGTTTAATTTTCATGCAGTTTGAAGAGAAAATTTATGTGGCATAGCTCAGTTGAATACTAGGTATGTTACCGTATGTTCCACATTAAGAGAATGAAAGCGTTCCCTAGAGTAGCATGGCTCGGCCTATTTAAGGCTGGGGATGTTACCAACTGGTACTAGAGTATTATATATTACTCTGGAGTGGCATTCCCCGGCCTGTGGCTTCCTGGGGGACGTTAGAGACTCGAGCAGAACAGGGAGTCACCGAACTTCTGAGGGGAGAAGCAGATCAAGGAGTGTTGGTATACACCATCAACACTCCCAAATTTGCTCCAAGAGAAGGGAACATAGTAGCTCAAGCCCATATCCTACCAGATAGAACAGGAGATCTAGAGTGGATGAACTGAAGGGAGAAATGAATAAGCTTAAGCCTCCTACATTTGATGGAGAACATAAGAAGGAAGAAGACACCGAAACATCGTTGCTTGGCATGAGGAAATATTTCCAACTAGAGAATTAGTCCTCTCATGAAGAAGGAAGAATTGCGATGTATCAACTGAAGAGAAAGGAATCCATGTGGTGGGATCAGTTTGTGCAGGTACAACACATTAGAGAGAAGGATATCACTTGGAAAGAATTTAAAAAGTATTTCAAGAAGAAGTATTTGACTAAGAGATACTATGAAAGAAATATGAAAGAGTTATTTTAACTCAAGCTAGGAAACATGACCATTGATGAGTATGAATGAAGGTTTATGGAATTGCTAAAGTATGTTATGTTCATCAAAGATGAGACTGTCAAGATTCATAGGTATCTAAGTGGATTTCCACCTTCCATTGGTGAAAATATTCATTATGATGATCGCAAGACTATGGAATAAATGATTCATTATGTAGGTTGTGCAACTGGATACAGGAACCAAGAGGAAAGTCAATGAGTTGGTTAAGTCCTATTCAATAGACGTGAATGGACTGTGCACAAAGGCTGAATTGAATATTCTGCCTTTAGGGTCTTATGACTGTTTAATTGGCATGGACTGGTTGGACTAGCATTATGCCATCTTGGACTGTCGTAATAAGGCATTCACTTGCCTGGATGAGGAAGGGAATCGGAAAAAATTCCAAGGAATTCCCATAGCTGTTGCTATCAAAGAAATCTCAGAAATGCAGTTGAAGAAGTGCTACAGAAAAGGCTGTCAATTATTTGTAGCCCATGTGGAGGAAACAACTAAGGATAAGGTGTCATGTATTCAGTATCATGCGGTACTAAATGAGTTTGAGGATGTATTCCAGGAGGTACCGGGACTACCTTTGAAAAGAAATATTGACTTCTCTATAAACTTGATGTCTGTAGAAGATCTAGTGTTGAAAGGTCCTTACAAAATGAGTACACTAGAGATGAAAGAGTTACAATTGTAGCTTGAAGAGCTTCTGAAGAAGAGGTATATACACCCAAGTGTGTCACCTTGGGGAGCCCCAGTTCTGTTCATGAAGAAGAAAGATGGAACTCTAAGATTGTGTATCAATTTCAGACAATTGAACAAAGTGACTATAAAGAACAAGTATCCTCTACCGAGGATTAATGACCTCTTCGATCAGTTGAAGGATGCGAAGATATTTTTGAAGATAGATCTTAGGTCAGGATATCACCAGGTAAAGATAAAGGATTAAGACATCAACAAGACTTCCTGTAGAACAAGGTATGGTCATTATGAATTCAAAGTGGTGCCATTTGGACTGTCAAATGCACCTACTATTTGTATGTGCTTGATGAATGGTGTTAGTGATCAAATAATTCATTTTGAAATTTGTTTGAAAAATGATACCTAATCTTGTGGATGAATTTGGCCTACCTTCCCAAGATCTAAAAATATATCTAAAAGTACCATTGGAAATCTTAGAATTTCTAGATGTCAATCGACTATTCAAGCATGTAAAACAGACTCTCCACGGCTCAGAAATTTGATTTTTCCCAAGGCAGTTTTCATTAAAAAATTTGCGCTTTCACCAGCTCATTGGTTTTGAAATCTGCTAGTTAGTTGTTGAAAGCTTTCCTTTTCACCAGCTAAAGGGGTAGATTCATGACAAAAGAGCTAGTGAAAGTGAAGAAGAGTCCATAAATGTCTTCTTTCTTCCCAGATCGTGAATTTTTAATTCCTGAACACGTGGGAAAGGTGTCAAATGATGGATAATAATTAGGAGAAGCTAGAATATCTTTCTCATGAAGTTTTAAAGACATGTGGTGAGGAAATAACACCAAATGGCACAATAAATCTTGACAAAAAATCTCCCAGTCATCAAAAACAGATTTCTGAATCTGTGATTTCCACCTATAGACTTCCAAATAATGCTTTAGTTGTGAAATTCGACTTGTAATGATCAGATTAAATCTATTTGTTAAATATTAGGTTATTTTATTGTATTAATTTTTGTACTCTATTTTCCATATTTAGAAATCCAGATCCGTGTTTATAGGATTTGAGATCTATTGTAAAATATATAAATACCTATCATTTGATAGAAGCATGGGGTCGATTTCGGATACAAGAACTATACCTTTGTATCAGAATTTTCATATGATAATACAGATCACAAGTTTCTCTCTCTATTAATGTCAGATTTACACCCTTTGTCTTCACTCTTATTCACGTTGTTTTAACTGCAAAATGACTGTCATCTCATTAGTCATTTCATAACTTGATTAATAGTTTCTTACATTGTTTATTAAACCCATCATTGTGTATCTGGTTTATAAGCACTTTCTTCTTCACCCACTTAAAGCTATTATCTAATTATTGATCTTTGAGGGCATTGGTTTATTTGATTATTCATTTTGACTGTCTGGATACTATATTGTAGTTGAGTTATCCCATTGATCGACACATACAAAAACACAAAAACAAGTTTACTTTAAGTTACCAAGCACCTTTGTCTTACAACCTCAAAGAGTTTCTTGGACTGATAAAAAATTGGCACCATTGCTGGGGAGAGGAGATTGAAGCTCAGCTTCATTGGGACACGACAAGATCCATCTTTGATGATAGACAAAGTTTGGACATGAATCAGTTTTAATAATCTATCTGGTGACTCCACGAAGGGAGATTCAGTGGCGACTCTATTGTTCAGAAATCTGTCGGCTAATCCACTGGTATGAAATGAAAAAGAGGTATGTATTCTGTGATTTTTCAAGTATTTTTGGTTATCCTCATCCAGTGCCTAGTAGAGATGAATGGGAACATAGAATTCCCATATTTTGAGTTGAAGGTGGGAAGTGCCAACTGAACATTTGCTGGACTTTCATGACTGCATGCATCGGTTGCAAATTGTGCATGAGGATGTTCAGATCTGTCTCTTCTGTTTCTCATTAGAGTGAATTGCTCGTGATTGGTACTGGTCTCTGCCTATCGCCAGTATCATCTCTTTGGAAGAATTTCATGTTGCCTTTCATTTGTTCTGCAAAGAAATTTTTTCAGCTGACCTTTTATTTCTTGAAGGTTTTCATGAATTCAAATTATTGGCTAAAGATTCAGATAATCACAAAGAGTATGTTGTTATAAGAGAAACCTCTCATTGTGACCAAGATATTGATGATCTTCACAATGTTATCCATAGTATAGATGCTTGTGATATTGTACCAAATGCATCTATTGTCTTAGGCTGTCAGGAAGATCAAATTGTTCCCTTTGAAGACTTGAAAGACGATGAGCAGATTGACAAATCAACAAGAAAAAGTATTGGATCTGCAGTAGATGTTGAGGGCAGTCCACATCTTCAAGATTTGCAGATCAAGGGAAGTTGCAGTAACCATAAGGAATAGTATTTGCAAGGACTATCTAATCTTCATCTTGAACATCAAAAAGATCTTCCTTCTCCTTATGATTATTTGATTTCAAATTATGATGAGGAACGAGGTGAGAATTTTCCAAATTTATTTCATGATTTTATTGTTGATCCTGTTATTCAAGAAGATTCATCTATATCATTAGGATCTTATCTTGATGCTCCTATATTCGAACAATACAGTGATGAGGAAGGAGATGTTAAGGTTTGTGAAGATTTATTGTTTACTCAAATTCCATCTAGTTCTTATTTTCAGCAGAGAGATGATCAAAAGTATGTGCATGTTGTGATTGATGCTTGTCACAAATCTGTTGAAAATATTTTTAGTCTTGATATATCATGCACAGATATTATTATTGGAGAAGAAATTATTAGCTATGATAAGACAACATATCATCGTGTTGAAATCAGATTCCATAGAAATGGTGAAGGGAAGCAGAATGATTTAGATCAGCAGTTGAGTTTGCATTTTCCTTCGACAAAAGAAGAACAATTTACTTTCAACATTGATATCAGTAAAGGCAGCCAACATCACTTCAATCTACAGTTGAAACAACAACATGATAAGGAATTTCCTTGGGTCTTTCATGACCCTTTTGCTGATTTTCTAAAATCTACGAGAAACATAAATGTCAAGATATCTTTGTCCGGTGATGGTTGGTTCTGCCATCTTTTCAAACTATATTTTTGCATGCTACAATTTCCTTTCTTTTTCTATTTCATATCAAGGAGGTTACCAGTAAATCAATTTCTTTCTTGGTTGCATTGAAGATATAATTTTACTTGATCAGTTTACCCCTAATGATTAGAAGTAGGAGTAGGTGTGAGAATACGCTCCTCATACGAGAAGTTAGATCATGTTTAGTTGTTGATTTTTGAAATAAGCAGACATACTACAACAAACTACAGTTAATTTTTAGTTTAGCAGAAGATTAGCTGAAGCCAATGTTATCTCCTGAAATAGAACAGTCCATTCATTTCATTTCTAGGTGATAGCATGGTCATTAATAAAGATTTATATAATTTTTATTAATCTTTAGTGTCAAAATATAGGGAATAATTTGTTATCTCCTATAATAAATCGATCAATAAAAGTTTTTTTCAAAAAATCAAGTAAAAAGATTTTCACCAGCTAACATCTATTTTGAAGTTCAAGTTAGCTGGTGAAAGCCCCAATTTTCAACGACTAAAGTGTACTCTCAGCAGCAAGCAAGTTGGTGAAAGCATTAACATGGGTTTTCCTCCAATGACTCTAAAAACCCAAAAAGGATGTGTCGGACACACGTCATACAATCATTATGGAGAAGTAATGGATGCAAATGTGTGATGACACCTTTCCATCACATTTTTTGCAGGACATCATGATAGATTGCACTCACGAAATTCATGGGGCATACAGAGAAGGTTTTGAAGATGTGATGCACTCTTAATCATCATTGAAACCAAAGGATAAAGTACCAGTTAGCTAATGACATCAAATCAAATCACCATTTCCTATTTAAAACACACATCTTTCAAAAATTTATATTCTGGGGTTTTCATATTTCATTGATGACACAGAGTTATTTTCACATGCGTTAGCCTGTTCCTTGTTAAGAATTTTTTTGTTTCAACCATGTATAATTTAGGCGGTGATTAAGTTACAGATGGAAAAGAAGCAAGGAGGACAACTTATGAGGAAAGAATTAGACAATTTATCTTTCTTACAGTCTTATCCAGAGGTGCAGAAGTGTTTCTCAGACGTGGCTTGTATGACATATGTGGAAAGGTTACAGGAAGGTTATCACCAGGAAATTGAAGAGGTTTTTGCAAAGTCTTACGATGGAAAGAAAGTTGCAGTAGGTTCCCTGGAGCTAATAGCAGATGAGGTTGCCATTGCATCAACCACTAGTTTACCAAGAACATGTTAGATCTAGTTTAAGAAAATAGTCACGCATGAGGAAGGTGATGAGTTGAAAAGCCCGGATCAGCAGTTCATCATGATTTATTCTCAAACAAAGATTTAGTAGTCTATATTTAACATTGAGAACTCTAAGGGAAATGAGCAACTAGATTATTTTCAGTTGATTGATTTAATGAATAAACAAGAAGGTTACAGGTTTGCTACAGGTTTTCAGATGATAAATTGTAAAGGCTAAATGAATCCATGCCCAATACTAAAGGCACAAGATATTCCAGGTTCTTGGAAACCTCACAGGGAGGTCTCCATCCCAATTGGAGCTAGATGTTAGTGATCAAATAATTCATTCTGAAATTTGTTTGAAAAATGATGCCTCATCTTGTGGAGGAATTTTGACTGCCTTCCTAAGCTCTAAAAACAGATTTCTATATGTCAATTGACTATTCAAGCATGTAAAACAGACTCTCCACGGCTCAGAAATTTGATTTTTCCTAAGGTAGTTTTCATTAAAAAATTTGCGCTTTCACCAGCTCATTGGTTTTGAAATCTGCTAGTTAGTTGTTGAAAGATTTCCTTTTCACCAACTAAAGGGGCAGATTCAGGAAAAAAGAGCTGGTGAAAGCGCAGAAGAGTCCAGAAACATCTTCTTTCTACCTAGATCATGATTTTTTAATTCATGAACATGTGGGAAAGGTGTCAAATGATGGATAATAATTAGGAGAAGCTAGAATATCTTTCTCATGAAGTTTTAAAGACATGTGGTGAGGAAATAACACCAAATGGCATAATAACTCTTGACATAAAATCTCCCAGTCATCAAAAATAGATTTTTGAATCTGTGATTTTCACCTACAGACTGCCAAATAATGATTTAGTTTTCAAATTCGACTTGTAATGATCATATTAAATCTATTTGGTTAAATATTAGGTTATTTTATTGTATTGATTTTTGTACTCTATTTTCCATACTTAGAAATCCAGATCCATGTTTATAGGATCTGAGATCTATTGTAAACGATATAAATACATATCATTTGATAGAAGTAGGGGGTAGATTTTGGATACAGGAACTATACCTTTGTAACATACTTTTCATGTGATAATACAGATCACAAGTTTCTCTCTCTATTAATGTCCATGGGATTGTATAGTCAACAATATAGGGAAACAATGCCCATTGTTACTCTACACTAGGAGAAATGTTCTGTGCTCACAAACTTTGTCAATGAATCTGCAACATTCTTCAAAGTGTCAACCTTTTCTAGCAACACCTTTTTTTCCTCAACCATGTCTATCACAAAGTGATACTGAACATCATACTTTGTCTTCGAATGATAAGCTGGGTTCTTTGCCAGGAATATTGCACTCTGACTGTCACAATCTAATCTCACTGCTTGTTGTACCAACCCAATACCTGAACATAATCTTTGTAACCATACTGCTTCCTTGCTTGCATGAGTGGTTGCCATGTATTCATCTTCTGTAGTTGAGAGTGCCCCTACATCATGTATTTTTCTCATCCAACTCATTTCTCCTCAAAATAGGTTAAACACAAACCCACTTCCAGATATTCTATGATCCAGATCTCCAGCCCAGTCTGCATCAACAAAGCCATGTATGTCTAGCACTCTTTCCAATCCTGGTCTTCCTTGGTAGCACAATCCATAACTGGTAGTGCCACGAAGATACCTGAAGACCCTCTTTACTGTTGTCCAATGCTCCTTCCCTGGTTTTGACATATACCTGCTCAAAACTCCCACTGCATGTGTAATGTTTGGTCTAGTACATACCATTGCATACATCAAACTACCAACTACACTGGCATATGGAACATGGGACATGTCCTCTTCTTCTTCCTATGTCTTGGGACACTGATCTGTAGATAACTTTACACCTATAGGAATAGAAACCTTGACCGGTTTACTTCCATCCATATTAAACCTTTGCAATATTGTCTCAACATATTTTCTCTGATTCAAACAGAGTTTTTTGTTTGCATGATCTCTTTTAATCTCCATTCCTAGAATGAAGTTAGCAACACCAAGATCCTTCATGTCAAATTTGGAGGATGGCTGTGATTTCACCTCCTTGATAACATCCATGTTATTTCCTACCAACAACATGTCATCAACATACAACACTACATAAATGAAGTGATTACCAACCTTCTTGGAATATACATAGTGATC
>SNQJ01S0155842.1:22398-42322 GCA_010110895.2 Picea sitchensis | reverse complement strand
GGAAGAGGTACTATCAGATCCCTTTGGTTTTTCAACCTTCTTAGACTTGCAATTTTTCTTATAATGCCCTGTTTTACCACACTTCCAACATTTCCTCAAAGATTTTCCTAGAGACTTAGATCTACCTGTAGATTTAGATCTCCACCCTGAAGGTTTACCAAGGTTCCTGTCTTGGGTACACCCTATTACAAATAAAGCATCTGTGTTGTGACCATCCATTCTTTTTCGCCTCATCTCTTCATATAACAAGGATGAAACTACATCCTCATACTTCAATGTAGTTTGAGTGGTACTACCAATTGCTACAACCAGATTATCCCAAGAGTCTGGCAAAGAACATAACAAAGTAATACACTTATCTTCTTCTACAATCGTAATATTAACATAGACAAGTTGAATTACCAGAGTATTAAAGGAATTTAGATGTTCTGTCACATAATATCCATCTTCCATCCTAAGATGTTACAACTTCTTTCTAAGAAACAACTTTTTTACCGGGGACTTTGATTGATACAAATTCCCCAACTTATCCCATAGTTCCTTGGTTGTCGATTCTCCTAAGACATTTAACAAAACCGAATCTTCCAGGTAGAGTCGAATAGTACTCCTTGCTCTTCTGTCCAACTTCTCCCAATATTCCTTCGACATACCAGTAGCTGGTGTACTAGTAGTTTTTGTACTGGTAGGTTGTGTACTAGTAGCTTCTGTGCTATTAGATAGTGTACTAGTAGCCTATGTACTAGTATCCACAATGATCCATTGTTCTTTTTCTACAAGAAGGTCCTCCATCTTCAGCTTCCATAGATCAAAGTTTTTACCATTGAACTTATCTATCTCGATTCTAGAAGAGCTTTCCATTCCTCTTTCTGCACTCAAATCGCCACTGCAAAAGCTCCCACTAAACCCAGGTTTATCACAGACCCAAGATAAACTTGATCTATCAATACCAATCCAAACCCTCAACAACAAAGGCGTCACTCTGAAGCCAAAAATGAGCTTTGATACCACATGTAAGTTTTAAACCTGTGAAGTAAAGCAATGCATATAGATTCTTAAAAAAAACATAATTTAATCACTGGCTCATACAGAGAGTACACAGAGAGGGATCGTCAAAAATAGTTGTCATATCTGACGTGCCCACACACACACATGCAAAGAATATAACACATACCCAATAATTACGAGTTCACAGTGGCGCCATTTGGATTGTCAAACACACCTGTTATTTTTATGTGCTTGATGAATGGTGTATTCAAGGAATATCTAGACAAGTTCATCATAGTCTTCCTGGATGACATTCTGGTGTATTCCAAGACGGAGGAAGAACATGAAAAACATCTTAGGATGGTGTTGTAGGTGTTAAGAGAGAACCAATTGTATGCCAAGTTGAGAAAGTGCTCGTTTTATTAGGAGCATATCCATTACCTGGGGCATATTATTTCGAAGGATGGGATAGTTGTAGACCCTGAAAAGGTTGAGGCCATTAGAGAATGGTTGATGCCAAAGACTTTGACAGAATTTAGATCCTTCATGGGATTGTCTGGTTATTACAGAAGTTTTATCACATGGTTCTCAAGGATAGCTCACCCTATCACTTCCTTGCAAAGGAAGGAGAAGAATTTTCAGTGGACAAAAGATTGTGAGAAAATCTTTCAGCGATTGAAGCAACTGTTAACCAATGCTCCAATCTTGAGGATTGCAGATTCAAACGAAGACTTTTTGGTGTACACAGATGCATGCAAAGAAGGACCGGGAGGATTCCTCAGTCAGAATGGATTCATAATCTTCTATGAATACAGAAATTTGAAAGAGCATGAAAGGAACTACACAACTCATGATTTGGAGTTAGCAGCCATCGTTCACGCTCTGAGGAAATGGAGAAATTACCTCATGGGAAGGAGGTTTTAATTAAGAAAAGACCATAATGGTTTGAAGTACTTGTTTGATCAACCAACCTTAAACGCTAGGTAGAGTAGGTGGTTGGAATTTCTCTGTGAATATGATTTCGATATCAAGCATATCAAGGTGAAGGAGAATAAAGTGGTTGATGCACTCAGCAGGAGAGTACACAAATTACATTTCACAATCATTAGCATGTATCAAACCGATATAAAGAACATAGTTTTTGAAACTTCAAGTGTCGACTTGCAGTACATGGATTTTGTAGCAAAGCTACAACAAGGTGATATGCCACAAAAAGTGGAAAATTATAGGTTGGAAACTGATGGAATAATTTTGTATAAAAATAGAGTTTATGTACCTAATGTCTAGGGTTTGAAACTTGTGATTCTAAAAGAAATGCATAACATGCCTTATGTTGGGCACCCTGGATGTTAGAAGATTGTAGAACCAGTCAAGATCCATTACTTTTGGCCAGGTATGAAGAAAGAGATAGTTGAATACATCGCCAGATGTATGGAGTGTCAAAAGGTTAAAGTTGAGCATAGGCACCCAACAGGGTTACTGCAACCTTTACCCATTCCTAAGTGGAAGTGGGAAGTGGTGAAAATGGACTTCATCATAGGATTGCCCAGAACAGGCAATAAACATGATTCAATTATGGTGGTGGTGGATAAGCTTATAAAATATGCCCATTTAATGTCGTTAAATACTACTCATAAGGCAACGGATCTTTCCAACATCTTTAAGAAGGAAGTGGAATGATTGCATGGGATTCCCAAGACAATTGTGTCCAAGAGAGCCCAAAATTCACCTTGAATTTCTGGAAAGGGTTATTCAAAGGGTTCAGAACGAATCTGAATTTTAGTACAACTTATCATCCCGAGTCTGATGGATAGACAAAGAGGGTGAACAGAGTAATAGAAGACACACTAAGGATGTATGTGATGGACAAATCATCAAAATGGGAAGACTACCTACACTTGGTAGAATTTGCCTACAATAATGGGTATCAAGCATCATTGAATATGAGCCCATTTGAAGCAGTTTATGGCAGAAAGTGAAATACTCCAATAAGTTGGGATAATCCAATCGACAGAGCAGCAGTTGGGCTAGATTTTCTCAAGGAAATGGAAGAACGGATGCTAAAAATTAAGCAGAATTTGAAAGCTGCTCAAAACAGGAAGAAAAGTTATGCTGATAAAAACAGAACCCACATAGAGTTTAAAGTGGGAGATCGTGTTTTCCTTAAAGTAAAATCCAATAGAAGTTACCTGAGGCTAGCAAAATGCGCCAAGTTGGCAGCCAAATTTTGTGGGCCATTTGAAATCCTAGAAAGGATTGGGCCAGATGCATATATGCTTACATTACCTACATCCATGATTGTACATAATGTGTTTCATGTTTCATTACTTAAGAAATATATGCTTGATGCTAATCATGTAATCAATTGGAATGTGATTCAGGTGGAGCGAGAAGGTGTCCTGCAAGTGCATCCTATGCGCATATTGGACCGTAAAGACAAACAACTTTGAAATCAATCCATAGGGATTGTAAAGATCCAGTGGACCTGGTACAGTCCTGAAGACGCAACATGAGAGCATGAAGATGCAATGTGGGAAGAATACCCACATCTTTTTTAATATTTTGGAAATCTTGATGATGTTGTGTGAAAGTTGCATTGAGGATAGTGAAAAAATAAGGGAAGGGAATTATAATACCCCAAGGACGTGCCCAAATTTCATTATGAATTGTAATTATGTTTTATAGGATGGAGAACCAAGTTTATATAAGCTGGTGGGATTATGTGCTTATTAGGCCAGAGAGCCTAAGTGTTTAAGGCCAAGAGCCTAATTTTTGTACATGTAATGATGCACATTATTAATATAAAAACATCTCTGCATGTGGACCGACCATGATGAATGAGTGATGGGGGACTAAGCTTCCACAAAGTATGGGTAAGGGTGAGGGCATTGAAAGGTTGGGAGAAGGTCTAAGCTTAAGAGATTAAGTCCTTGGGAATAATAATAAAATATTATTCCAACACTGTGTAAATGTTTATGTTTTATCCTAAGTTCCTTGAAGGGGTAACATGTGAAAAATGGGGAAAATGCAGCCCTAGGGAGACATGTGTCGACCTGGGTGCATGCAGTTAAAACCAGAGAAGTGATCCATGTTGGGGGTTCAACCTCCCATTCTCCATCCTCTGTTTGAACTCGCGGATGTCCAGGATCGACCTCTGTTTTCTTAGTTTTGTTCTGGGGAATCCTTACCTGAATTGTTAAGTCTCTGTGTGGGATCTCTATACACCCTCATGCATCCCCGAAACCTAAGTCGTGAGTCTGTCCTGCATTGCTAGTTGGGAAAACCAAAATTACCGTATTTGTTGAGCCTTGTTATGGTGTAGTGTCTGTCTGTCACCAATTTGGGAAATCCCATGTCTGTGTTTCTTGTGGACTGTTGTGGCCACACAGTGCTTGACTACAGGTGCCTTGTTGGCCAGTGTATGTTTATGTTGCGCCTCATAGTTTCCCAACTTCTTTGGAACCCGAGTTGAAGGAAACAGGCTGTCTGACCTGTGTGTAACACTCTCTCCAGGTGAGGGAGGTGGTTGCAGTTGAAGAGGCAGGTTTCCAAGACTGTGAGAGACTCTCTCCAGATGAGAGAGTGCGTGAAGGAAGTGAGAAATCCTGGAAGGGTCCCTGTAGCTACTACAAGGTAAGGGAGGTTAGCAGTCGAAGAACTGTCTTGGTGACAGTGAAGGTGTACACTCCTGTGGTGGGACAGGCATGTGGGGAATGAGAGTATGTGAGCAATGGGAATAAGTGGCTCCTAGGAGAAAATCCTTTCTCTGTAACTATGTGTCTTCCCGTCGACCTTACCTAGCCTAGGATTCCCTGCCCGATGGAGCTTAGTCCTAGATTGGGGGTGACATACTGCTGAGAGTGATGAGTAGTGAGGTCTAAGGCTAGGAGGTTCATGGATGGTCTGCACACAGTTGGTGGATTACATCAAGTTTCAAAAATAAGTATCATTTTATGCTTAATAATATGTTTTGTGTGCCTTTGATGCTTATATGTTATCATGTATTCTTTTGTGCATATAAATTATTGTTAATGTCATTGATGATGTATATTAGCAGTAATCATGTGCTTACTCTGAGTTGTTTGATTAAATCTGTTAATTAGATTTATTATGCATGTTTTATATATGAGTATGAGAACGTTATACATATTAGCATTGCCCGGAAAGTGGGTTGATATTCAGGGATGTTACAAGGTAGGTGGTTTCATTTTTAAACAAGATTGAACCAGAGAAAATTATGCTTGAGGCTTCCCAACGCATGGTTCATGGATTCACATAGTTGGTACCTTGCCTCCAGCTTAAGAAGCTAGCGAGTTAACTTCAGCATGAATTCCAAAGGCTATAAGAATTCCCCCCCAAGCTTCGTTTTGTCCAACGACACAGGGGGATGAAATAAAGCTTCAAATACTATACATAATGAAGCACTTGACTCAATTGAGGAGGGGGGGAATCTATTTCATTTTTAACAAGCTTGACACAGGAACAAGAACTATGCTCAAGACCTTTGGTTCATTTTAAACGAGGTTGCCACAGAGATGTAAAAACTATCCTCATAAGATTTGTTTCATTTTTTAACGAGGTTTCCATAGAGAAGAAAAACTATACTCACAATATTTGTTTCATTTTTTAATGACGTTGCCACAGAGAAGCAAAAATATCCCCATAGCTGGTTTTATTTTTTAATGAGATTGAAATCAGAAAACCATGCTCAAAGTTGGTTTAATTTTTTAATGAGCTTGAAATAAGAAAACCATGCTCAAAGTTGGTCTCATTTTTTAATGAGCTTGAAATCAAAAAACCATGCTCAAAGATGGTTTCATTTTTTAATGAGCTTGAAATTAGAAAACCATGCTCAAAGTTGGTTTCATTTTTTAATGAGCTTGAAATCAAAAAACCATGCTCAAAGTTGGTTTCATTTTTTAATGATATTGAAATCAGAAAACCATGCTCAACACTCTCCTCTTGATCATGGATTCCAAGAGGACAATGCTCTTGAAGGACACCATGTCAAGGGACAAAACTTGGTCACGGATTCCAAGAGATCTTCACTTAACGAAAGAAACACACTCTGGAAGGAACACATGTTGAGGGCCATGATAGGGGTAAGGAGGTGAGGCTCTAATATCCCTATCGAAGAGATCACCATGTCAACTATCAGATATAAGTCATAAGATATTGAGCTTATGGTAAGAGGCTCATCTTCAACAGTAGCTAAAGGCATGGGAGATAACACCACATAATTGACCCGTGGCGAGGGAGACACCGTCTGCATATAAGAACCATTTAGGGAGGTCATTTATTTTATGGTCACATCAGGGACAATGAACGAAATTTGATCAAGAGTCACAATTCTTCCATCGTGAGGGGAGAAATATCACACGAAAAAGAGTGGACATGATAGCTTTCATGGAATAGACATAATCTCTCCCAAGGAGTAAATCGAAATCCAAGGGGTCTTGGAATACCATAACATCAATAAAGACATTTTTCCCTCTCAAAGTTACAAGAAACTGAGGAAGGAAACCTAAAGGGTGACTGGTTCTTCTATTAAAAGCTAACAAATTCTGGGTAACCAGTGCAAGCTAAGGATAACCCAAACCTTGCCAAGCAATAGAGGACAAAATACTAATGGACGTACCTTTATCTATCTCTGTCTGAGGAATGTCCCGAACACAAACTTGTACTATAATATTGAAAGGAATGTGAGAGGGAAGACGAGGTCCAGTTAGCACACCCTAATAAAAAAGGATGGCCTCATTAATTAGAGGGGGTTCCACAAGAGAAGGATGAATGCCCCCTAGCACGATAGATTCTATATCAATGAGAAAAACATGGGAAATATCAGGTTTACTCTCTAGAGGGATATTAGGATCGATCGATGATGGGATCAGATCGACCACTTGGTTTGCATTCTCTTAGGGGAGAATGAGGTCGATGGATGGAAATAGATTGATCACTTGGGTTTCACTCTCTAATGGGAGAGTGGGATCGACCGAGGATGGGATCAGATTGACCACATTGTCAACTAGTTAAACTAAGTATGTGACCATATTGACTACCTGATCAACTGGACTGACCGACAAAAGGAATGGATTGATCATTCCATTATCTACAGGTGGGTTGAGAGTAATCTTGTGATAAGCAGTCGAAATTTGAGACTAGGAAATAGTCATGTCTTCTAGTAATTTTGAGGCTTTGTCCATATGAGGGAAAAGGTGAGTTTGATGACTCACCCTGCATAACCTACATGGGAACTTGACTCTACTTTTATTCTTCCCAATGCTATCTTGACTAGTTGACGGGAGGTCATCAACATGTTGTTCAGAGGCTAACGACATGGGCTAGCGAGGACATGTAGACCATGTTTCTATAACCTTGGATAGATCATGGAAATCCTTAAGAAGATGGATACCCTTACAAATCCTAAAAGGGTACTTGGGCTTACGAGTTGTTTAGGTGATGTTGGCATCATCAACATTCCCAGCATGATTATCAATAACTGGCTATTTTCCAACATGTCTGGAAGTGGTTGGAAGTTTGGACCCTTACTTATTTTTATTCTTCTTAATATTCCTTTTCTTCTTCATATTACCCACCAGGTTACTAGCTTTAGAACTTTCGCTCGAGGAAGAAGATGAAACAAAAGAAGACCTTGCAAGTGAAGAAGGTGAAGGATCAACATGAGGTTGATGTTCTTGGGGGGAAGTTCTTACAACCAAAGCACTTGTTGCATTCAGGATTACTAGAGTGGAAAACAACCATATTGATAACCCAAGTTTGAGACCTGGAAGGCTCAAAGTAGCGATGTAAGGAGGGCCAATGTTTTTGTAAGAAGGTAAAACAAAAGGCTCCCCCAGAGAAGGGGTTGCTTCATTGGTCATTTTCATAACTGATGCCATTAAACACATATACAACCTACAGTCTTGTAGGGAAAACAAACAACACACGCTAAAAATCTAGGAGACAAGCAAACAAACAAAACCTTCTCACAATGAACACACTAGTTGGTGATGAAATCAATTGTCACGGGAACAATGTAAGAAGGGGTTGAGATAGAGTGGGTGGAAAAGTTACATTGGAGACCTGCTTAATAGACTTATGCCTTGGTGCATAATTCCACACAATAAACATGGAGTTACCCTCCAAGGAGCCCGATCGAGTTTAGCCAACATTGATTCCAGGTACAACGAAGAATTTCCCTTTCACTGTCACCTCATTTATTAACCCTAAATAAATGACACTAAGTTTATCAAATACAACAATGATTCCTGGGGAAACAATAAAAAATATGATATACGTGCAAGGGCAAGGTAACTGATCCCAAAATCAACTTGAGAAGGCCTGCACAAGGTTGTTTCCTCAAGTGACCCCTAATAATAGGTGCAACCACTACACCAAGACCAATAAAGTAGGATTAGTAACTCCGTTGGCCTTAATGTGACCTCGTGATTGACCCATGTGTGAGAAGGGATTTCGAGGAAAAAATGTAGTAAATGGATTTCACTTCTCCCTAAATCAAGATTCTATGTTTGTTTACATCTTTGGAAATTTATCTTTCACACCTATTCCAAAGCCCTACAACTAATCTAATGTAGGTTGCAAAGAGCCCTAGAAATAAAAGTTTCTAGGTAGATTTTAATTAACGTGTAAATTTTATTAAGTTGTTGTTACTCAAGAGGAAAAAGGCATGGACTAAATGAATTTTTGACTGACTCTAAACTTATGCAAATAAATGAAGATGCAATTTTTTCACTTCGATGAAAGCTATATTACGATAAGGGGAAAATGTGTATCATTCTAAGATGCACAATGTCCCAAGATTTTATTAAACTCATCAATATCAAGATATTCAAGAAATGAACCAAAGAGGCTATACACCAATACTCAATTCTCCGCCCCCCCCCCCCCCCCCCATCCATGAGGGGGAATTTTTTTATGAATTCAAGACCAAAAAATGCCAAAAACCATGCAATTTCTCTACTTCAAATGCAAAGATGCACCCAATCTAATGCAAATAAATAAATTAAAGATTTTTATTTCAAAGATAGCTAAAAGCAATATCAAATATCTTTAAAAACAAAGAAACCCAAACACTGAACTATTCAATACAAAGAATAAGAGTTCTTTCACTAAATAATAAAAAATAAAAAATGCTTTGTCACTAAAAGAAACTCAAAGCAAGGGATAACAAATATTTCAGAAGAAAACAAGCTAAAATAAGGCAAAGATGGCTAAAAACAAACTTAACAATGTCAAACAGATTGTAAACAGACTATAATCAAATCACCTCAAAACCATATCTCAGATCTGGGCAAGGAAAACCACCAAAAACTAACTTTTTTCACAATCGTCACAGGTTGTAAGACAAATCCAGTGTGACAATCCTGATTGTTGTAGGTCACTGAAGACCACAGTGTGACAATGTCGCAGTGTCTCTCAAAGGAGTGTGTGTCGATCAAGGGAAAAATGTAAAAAATAAAAAGCAATAAGGTTTTCCAGTGAAATAAACAATATGAGAGTCAATATGGATCTCCTAGTGACTCAGCAAATAGAATCCATGCAATCAAAGCAAGCAAGAAAGAAAAACTAGGAAAACAAAAAAAAAATTCCTCACTATAGTCACCAATTTTGTTATCGGAAAAATCGGTAAGTGCAGACACAAACTGATCTCCGTAGTTTCACCTTGAAACTAGAAAAAAACAAGACAATATACTAAACTTTCCTTAGATTTCAGTTATCAAATAAGAAGAGGATCCAAAACATACCATTTAAATGTTGTAGACCTGACATCACCAATGTGATCCAGCTCCGTCGTAAGGCTTATGGAGAAATATCTGCAAAGAAATGCAAGCCAAAGAAGACAAGAATAGCAGAGTCTATTCGATATGAAACTATGTATGTGATCAAGGAATCATACAATATGGACAAATAATGTTCATATAGGAAATAAAAAGTATATTTGTATTAAAGAATGTGTAAGAAAGATACAACCAAATGCATTGATGTTGTCAGGTTCCTTCCAACAGTTCATTGCTTTCCACACACTTCTTCTCCAAAGAGTTATGAGACTATAGATATGAGAATCACTCACAATCTATCTTGACAAACAAATCATAATCTTATCATAAGCCATTTAGTTGTAAGCTAGTTGAATTCATCTACAAGCTCTATTCCAAAAGCTTACCCAAAAAATCTATTCTCCAATCTCTTCCAAAAAAAATAACTTTCCCATGATAAATCCCCTCCTTTTATAAGATGAAAAGGATAGGGTGAGGAGGTTAGGATGATCCCATGAGATCGGGGATGCGACTCAGATCCAAACCAATAGGAGGAAACCTCACCCTCAAAACTTTTATTCTAGAAGCGTCAAGAAGCTTCTATTTTTCCCTGTATAGACGATCGTTGCACCCTTAACACTGAGAAAGCCGTGACAATGTCACAGGCCACTATGGTGCAACCTGCGCTGATCCTAGATTGTCACACCCTTAACACTAAGCAATGTGTGATGATCCTTCTTTACAAGGTTTTTACAAAGGAAAAGATAATTTCATCTCTCTGGGAAAGTTCATCTTCATTCTTCTTCAGGGATTAAGGAAATTTCTCCTTCTAAAGACAAAGGATAGGTGTACATCATCAATGGTCATAGGGTGATGAAAATAATGTGTAACACCTCCCATACCATCCTTGAAATGAGGGGAAGTACCTGGAGGCTTTCCCGAGATGTGTATTGCATTGAAAAAAAAACAATCAAACGTATGGAATAAATTTTTCATCTTAACAAATGTGTATAGCCTTGTTTATAAAAATTTAAATACAGCATGTTGGAATATGCTACCATCGAAAGAAAGTCTAGATAGAATATTTTCTGGATCATTGGTGGATATCTCAACAAGATCTTCAAATCCTGCGAGAAAAGAGGTGGAACCCAAGGTAACCGGGTTTCAATTTTGTCATGCTTTTTTCAAGAAAAATCCATTATTGATATATTTCTAAATAATGGTCACCTTACTTAGAAAAATAGGAGGAATGGAAAGGGATTCATTGTGTAAAGGTTGAATAGGTTCTTAATCAATGAAAAATAGATAGAGGAAAAATTTTCCATGGATTCTTTCATTCCTCAAGGAGCTTTGTTTGATCATTGGCTTATATCTCTAGATGTATCTTTAGAAGACAAGGCCTAGAATATCCATTTTAAGTTCAAATTATTATGGGCAAGACATCATGACTTAATGAACAAAATTTAGGAATGGATGAATATTTGGATCCAAGATGTATATTCTTCACAAACAATTATAGTTCATAAAATCTAATGTAAAGGTATGGAATAAGGAGTCTTTAGGAATATATTCAAAAATAAAGAAAATATGGAAAAATAAATGTAGTACTTGGAGGCATAACTGGAAAAGAAAGGTATGACCTTAGACTTCTTGAGAAAATAAACAACACTAGTTGCGAAAATGGAGGAAAATTACAAGAGAGAAGATTTGTTTTAGCTTCAAAAATATAGAACGATGGCTTCAAGCAAGGGATAAAACCTCTAAGGTTTCTCACAAGGCATACTTAAGTAGAGAATCGACCAAGCATATTTCAAAAATATTTTCCCATAATACGGACATGTTTGGCGGGCATAGTAACATGTTTAAAGAAAGTAAACCCTACTTCCATTTTTTCTTTTATATCGCCGAGAAAGAGATCAAGAAACTATATGAATGATTCTTAATAGTATCCCTAAACTTATCAACCGAGAATCAAATGAAATCATTCTCAAGCCTATTCAGGAGAAGAAGTTATAGGACATTGTTTTCTTAATGAAGAAAGGGAAGACCCCAAGGTTGGATGACCTCCCTACAGATTTCTTTCAAATGTCCTAGGAGATAATCAAGCAATATTGTTGGATGTTGCACAAGCATCAAGGAATTCAAGAGTTATTTTAAGGGATTTAAGTGAAATATTCCTAACTCTAATATCAAAGAAGAAAAAATACTTAACCTTTAATAGTTTTAGACCTATATCTTTACGCAATGATGTTTATAAAATTATCACAAAAGTTATTTCTACTAGACTAAAACCATTGTTGTAGGAAGTAGCATTTGATAAGCAAGGATGGTTTGTGGAAAGTCTCCAGATTTCAAATTGCCTAGTTATTGTCCAAGATGTTATACACTCTCTAAAGTACCACAAAGAAGATGGCATGATCCTTAAACTTCATATTGAAAAATGCTATGGTAAATTCAAATGGGAATTTCTTTAGGAAGTCATGGTTAGCTTTGGATCCTCTCATTAATGAATTAGATGAGTCACTAATTGTTTCTTATCAACATCCTTTATTGTATTCACCATTGGAGGATTTTCAAAGCTTACAAACAATTGAGAAAAAGATTCCCTCACTTGTCCTTCCTCTTTATTATTCTAATGGAAACTCTGGTAATAAAAATTCCAAATACAACCAAAAGATCTACTAAAAGGAGTAAAAATCTCATCAAGTGTTCCTCCCCTTTCTCATTTTCAATTCATATATGAAACTCTCCTCATGGAAAAAACCAATGTGAAGGAAGAAAGACCTTTCAAGATAATCTTGTAGGTATTTTATGTAGCCTCACATTAGGATATTGGTCTTGAAATTCAAACATGTTTTCCTTGAAATATAATCCTAAAATCCATAGAATTTTTTTTGAGATCGTGTGATTTAAAAAGATGATTCTCATCCAAGATCTTGGACTATCTACTAAAAAATTCAACCTATGGTATACTTATTTGGAGGAATACCATTGAAAAATTAGGCATAAGGTGGACTCATGGGGAAAATAATATCTCTCTTAGACATGAAGAATGGTATGTATTTCATCCATACTCTGAATTGTCCTATTTTCTTAAGCTCGATTATGTTGGATCCTAAAATTATCATGGAGAAATAGAACACATCCTTGTGAATTTTTTATGGAGAGGATCTAATGATGATAGGAAATGGAACCTCCTTACTTGGAAAGAGGTAGTTATGCCTAAGTGGATAAGGGGCCTAGGCTTAAAGGACTAAAAACTTATGAACATGGCTCTCATAACTAAATTGGTGTGTATGATATTCACTGAACTAAAATCCTTACTGAGTAAAATTTTCATAGAAAAATATTTTGTTAATGAAAACCTAAAATATATCATGAATCTACTTCCTTTTCCAAAAAGTGTTGGATTACTGAAAGGGGGGGTGAATCAGTAAGAGCATAATTATAATTTTTTTTCTCCAAATAATACAAGTGTTATATCAATGTAGAATTATTATCCAATAATGAGAAATAAGAAATGAACAATTACACACATACATAGTACACCAACATTTTACGTGGAAACCCAAATAGGGACAAAACCACATAATGCTTTATCTTATATGTCTTGAAGAATTACATTCATTGGAAGCACCAACTTCCTTTGTTTTCTAGCTGCAATTGGAAGGAGGCTCCAACCCCCTAGTTTCTCAAGCTACAACCTGAGGGAAGCTCCAACTTCCCAATTCTTTGGCTACAACCAGAAGGAGGCTACAACCCCCTATGTTATCCATCTACAACCGAAAGGTGGCTACAACCACTTGTCCTTGCCTCGTCCAACCACCCTGAAGTAGAAGTAGAATGATGGAACCACTGTCACACTATCATTATGAGATATACCGATGTAAACATGTACCAATAAACTTGAACCATGCATAAACCATGAATCAACCTATACATAAACATGTAATCAACATGTACCATATGAAAGTGAATCAACCATGCACCAACCTGTACCAAACATTCTGTAATCAACCTATACCATAAACAAGTGCATCAACCATGCACCAACCTTTACCAAAGAATTTGTAATCAACCTGTACCATAAAAAAGTGCAACCAACCATGTACCAAGTATGTACCAATCATGTGTCAAGTAATCATAAACTATGACTCATAAATATGTACCAACATCATAAACTATACTCCTCATGTATGTGCCAACTCATCAACTACTTGTCTCAACCATATACCCAACTTGTACCTCAACCAAAAGCCCTCATCAATTTCATCATACAAATATGATTTGTAACTCTGTAATAGACCTGGTGTATATGATCACATACCTACAAACCTTACTTAACTTTAAAAACAAGAGACTATCATTTTCATCAAACGTTTCTTTAGTCTCACAAGACTAGTTTTGGATTAGTCAACAACCCTAACTTGAAATAATCATAACTTTGTACCTGTAATGAATAAAGATATGAAACTGATACAATTTTTCTTCAATGTGTTTTATGCAATTCATCCAGGTGTCACTACTTGGAACCTCACATAAAAGGAGTTATGGAAAAAATGACACACCTTGTTGAATTCTGGCTTATTCTAGAGAGCGACCTTGTAGAGCGTTCCCCACACGAAATATTTGTTGAATTGATCTTAAACTATTTCATAAAATAATAAATAATGTAATATAACCAAGACATTTGGTATTACTTCATTTAGATATGTTATGAATAATTTATGATGTTTTTACCCAAAACACTTGTTTTTGACTAGTTTCAGGACTAGCCACAAACCCTATTTTCCACGGAGTGTAACTCAAAAAATACAACGACCCACAAGATGAATTGTTTACCACGGATATTTGAATATGTTTCCTCAATAGAATAGCAATTTCACGGTCTGAATAATTCTAGAAATTTTTTTTATTGTGAAAATGCTGAGATGACCTGAAAAAAACATACCTTAGAAAGCATCATCAAAATAATTTATCCTTCCTTGAATTATGGCCTTCTTTTCTTCACTTTCCTCATAAATTCGGCTTAGATATAATTTTTTTAACTCAAACACCTATAGGTATTCAATATCCTCGAGTGCATCTTAAATGAGAGAGCCTTGCCTCTTATTTATACTCTCCAAGTAGCTTCCTTAAAAACATCTTCTAGGTCACTTTGCCCACTTTCCTTATTTTAGGGTTAACCCACTTCTAATTTCTCCATTAAATTTATGATTGAATTAATTNACCTTACTTAACTTTAAAAACAAGAGACTATCATTTTCATCAAACGTTTCTTTAGTCTCACAAGACTAGTTTTGGATTAGTCAACAACCCTAACTTGAAATAATCATAACTTTGTACCTGTAATGAATAAAGATATGAAACTGATACAATTTTTCTTCAATGTGTTTTATGCAATTCATCCAGGTGTCACTACTTGGAACCTCACATAAAAGGAGTTATGGAAAAAATGACACACCTTGTTGAATTCTGGCTTATTCTAGAGAGCGACCTTGTAGAGCGTTCCCCACACGAAATATTTGTTGAATTGATCTTAAACTATTTCATAAAATAATAAATAATGTAATATAACCAAGACATTTGGTATTACTTCATTTAGATATGTTATGAATAATTTATGATGTTTTTACCCAAAACACTTGTTTTTGACTAGTTTCAGGACTAGCCACAAACCCTATTTTCCACGGAGTGTAACTCAAAAAATACAACGACCCACAAGATGAATTGTTTACCACGGATATTTGAATATGTTTCCTCAATAGAATAGCAATTTCACGGTCTGAATAATTCTAGAAATTTTTTTTATTGTGAAAATGCTGAGATGACCTGAAAAAAACATACCTTAGAAAGCATCATCAAAATAATTTATCCTTCCTTGAATTATGGCCTTCTTTTCTTCACTTTCCTCATAAATTCGGCTTAGATATAATTTTTTTAACTCAAACACCTATAGGTATTCAATATCCTCGAGTGCATCTTAAATGAGAGAGCCTTGCCTCTTATTTATACTCTCCAAGTAGCTTCCTTAAAAACATCTTCTAGGTCACTTTGCCCACTTTCCTTATTTTAGGGTTAACCCACTTCTAATTTCTCCATTAAATTTATGATTGAATTAATTTATTTTGTATTCACTTTGAATTATAGTACACTCATCACTTCGCTTTATTGTTTACTTTTTAAAATCTCTTAAACCACTTTGACTAATTTGACCTTTTGGGACTTCTAGATGACATCTGAGGGTCCTTCAACTTCGTAAGGCCATAAATCTCAAACCGTGAGGAGTTATGTGACGTTCCACATACCACCAGAAATGGAATGAAATTTATTATCCATATAGAATAATATGACTTGAAAATATATCAAAACACATATTGTTATCCATAAAACAAACTTGGGTCCATTACCCAAACCTGGGTTCTCCAACTTCTCATGGACATAACTCTCTAACCGTGAGGAGTTATGTGACATTCCACATACCAACGAAAATGGCATGACAAGAAATATCCATATAGGATAGTTTCATTGAAAAAATAACTAGAGTTCATCTAATTATTCCACAAATAAGCATGGGTTCTCTAACCATACTTCTAGGATAACTCATCCGCAAAGTGTCTTCCCATGAGGGCTTTCACCATAAGGGGACCACTTTGGAGTTCATCCATTTCTACTTATTATCAACCATGACAAGACAATAATGATTCATCTTTACATAAAACAATCTTGGGTCCATTACCCAACCTTTGTGCTACAGGGC
Organism: Picea sitchensis; assembly: GCA_010110895.2. Classification (NCBI taxonomy): domain Eukaryota; kingdom Viridiplantae; phylum Streptophyta; class Pinopsida; order Pinales; family Pinaceae; genus Picea; species Picea sitchensis. The sequence goes on along the minus strand of SNQJ01S0155842.1, from coordinate 25,801 downwards.
TTTCTTCAAGGGTTGACATAAATGACAACCAACCTTAATCAACAATCTCCCCCTTTGGCATTGATGGCAACACTTTGATGCAATAATTAAATCATATCACTCATTCTCTCCCTATAACCTTGACTCGTTCATTTTCCTCTATCCTCTGCATATTATAAATCTCTTCCCTTTTTTCATTAATGGCAAAGGTATATTTCCATCCAGGGTTGCTCCCCTTGACTAAACTGTCCTCTTATGATTCTTCCTCATGTAAATCTAAGACATATAAGATAAGAATTAAAAAAGAATTCATTTTGGAGTAGAAATAACTCCAAGTCTCTAGAAAAGATNTCTGTGGAAGTGGTTTTGTGAAGATGTCTACCACTTTTTTTTTGTGCCCACATACTCAACTCTGATGTTCTTTTTTGCAGCCTGCTCCCATAGAAAGTGATACTTTATTGGAATGTGCTTCATCTTGGAGTGCATCACCGGGTTTTTTGAGATACTGATGGTGCTTGTATTATCACCGTAGATTGGAATGGTCTCATCATACTCAACCCATATATCTATCAAAGTTTGTTTCATCCAAAGAACCTATGTACAACATGATGTTGCTGCAATATACTCTGCCTCGACTGTAGATAAAGATACTGATGATTGTGTCTTTCTTATCCATGATACTAAACATTCACCCAAGTAGAACGTTGCTCCACTGGTGCTTCATAGGTCATCGATAGAACCTGCCCAATCTGCATCTGTGTAGGCAATAAGTGATATATCCTTTCCTTTTGGATACCATAATCCAAACTCTTTTGTTCCTTTGAGATATCTAAAAATCCTCTTCACTGCTAACACATGTGACTCCTTTGGAGCTTCTTGAAATCATGCCACCTATCCAACTGCCTGCATTACATCTAGTCTGGATGTTGTCACATATAGTAGGCTCCTAATCATTGACCTGTATTACCTCTGATCTGTAGACTTTGAATCATCTTCTTTGCTCAACTTGCAACTAGTTTGCATGGGAGTGATAACTAGTTTGGAATCTTCCATTCTAAACTTCTTTAGCATTTCTCCAATATATTTGGTTTGAGAAATAAAGATTCATTGGTTTCTTTGATGTATCTGAAGTCCCAAAAAGAATGATAGTTCTCCAAGTAATGACATTTCAAATTCATTATGCATATCTTTTGAAAATATTTGTCTTAACCTGTCATCATCACTTCCAAAAATAATATCATCAACATAAACTTTAATTAATAAAATATTACCTTCACTTACCTTGATGTAGAGGTTGTTGTCCGCACTTCCTTTTCTGAACCCTACCTGTTGCAGATACTTATCCAGTCTAGAGTACCATGCTCTAGGAGCTTGTTTTAGACCATACACGGCTTCTTTAATTTACACACATAATTGGCATTTCTATGACAATTGAAATCCTTTTGGTTGTTCAATGTAGAGTTTTTCTTCAAGCTCCCCATTCATAAGAGTTAATTTTACATCCATCTGATATACTTGAACATTTTTGGAGCATGCATAGGCTAAAAACAACTAGATTTCTTCCATTCTGGCAACTGGGACAAATGTATCTTCAAAGTTGATTCCTTCAATATATGAATATCCTTTACATAGCAATCTAGCTTTGTTTCTTGTAACTTGTCCATCTTCATTTAATTTATTCTTGAAAACCCATTTTGTGCCGACCACATTCTTATTCTTTTGTCTTGGAACTAGTTCCCACATGTCATTTTTCTCTATTTGATCCAATTCTTCATTCATGGCCTTATTCCAAAATTCATCCTTGTTGGATTCTTCAAAACAGTTTGGTTCAATTGCAGATAAGAGTGTTAGGTGTGTTTGTTCTAGTGAATGGATTTTTCTTCTAGTCTCAACTCCTGCATCTTTTTTTCCAATAACTTGATATGAAGGATGATTCTTCTGTACTTGTTTTCTAGGTGTCTTTGGAGATACTTGTTGAACTTGCTCTTTTGTTTCTATCGGATTCTCTTCATCTTCCTCTTCTGCTTCATCTTCAAATTCTTCTTCTTGAAAAAGTTGTTCCATTGATTTGTTTTCTTCTTCCTTTGATTTTGGTCTACCTATTTCATCAATTGTTACATTGATGCTTTCCACAAATTTGTTCAATCTTAGATTGTAACACTTGTATTATTTCCTTGTACTTGAGTAACCAACAAGTACTCCTTTGTCCACACAAGAGTCAAAATTTCCCATTCTTCCATCTTCTCTTTTGATGTACCATTTGCTTCCAAAAACTCTGAAGTGATTCACATTTGTTGATCTTCCTTTCCATAGCTCGTAGGGAGTTTTATCAGTGTTGTTTTTTAGCATTACTCTTTTTTGAATGTGAAATGATGTATGAATTATCTTTGTCCAAAATATATTTTTCAATTTGGAATCCATTAACATTGTTCGAGCCATTTCCTGTATTGTCATGTTCTTTCTTTCAACAACTCCATTCTGTTGAGGTGTCCTAGCAACGCAGAATTTTCTTTTTATTCCATGACTTCTGCAGTAGTCCATAAATTCCTTTGAATTGAAATCTCCTCCATTATCATATCTCAAGCATTTGATTCTTGAATCCATCTCATTTTCAACCATTTCCTTGTAGATCTTGAAGTTTTCAAAAGCTTCTGACTTGTTCTTGAGAAATAAAACTGCAGTCATTCTTGTATAATCATCAGTTAATAACATAAAGTATCTCTCACCTGTTAAGCCCTTTGTTGTAGTTGGTCCAACTAGATCAGTATGCATAATTTCTAGTGGTATTGTTGTTGAATACTCCTTTGATTTGAACCTGGTATTTGTTTTCTTTCCTTGTTGACAATGCTTTCATAAAGTGTTGGTTGGTTTCGTGATCTGGGGCATTTCTTTGACTGCTTCTCTTTTTCTGACTTTGACAAGGTTATAAAAATGCATTTGACCCATTCTTCTATGCCATGATCAAATTTCATCTTCCCTTCATAGAAAACACTTTTCATTTCCAATTTGACTTAACACATACATGTTGTTTGAAGTTTTTGCAGTTGTACCGACCAATTTCCCTGAACCTTTTCTTCTTATCTCACACTTTTGTGAATCAAAAGTAACTTTATGACCTTGGTCACACAATGTTTGACTCACACTTAGAAGATTATGTTTCATATCTTCTACCAGTAGAACATTTTGTGCCTTTTTATTCTTGTTCCCAATTCAGACTTTGCCTTCTCCAATGATTTTGGCTGAATTATCATTTTCGAGGGAGACTGATCCATTTCTTTCCTTTCACAATGTAATAAATTTGTCTCTATCACTTGTCATATGTTTTGAACACCCACTGTCAACATACCAACTATGTTTCTTCTTCTTAGCTTGTAGAGCGACTGTGCATTCTTCATTGCTATATTGATCTTGCTTTCTTATCCAT
>SNQJ01S0155842.1:0-20255 GCA_010110895.2 Picea sitchensis | reverse complement strand
CTTGTACCAACATCATCAACTATACACCTCATGTATGTGCCAATTCATAACTTGAAATAATCATAACTTTGTACCTGTAATGAATAAATATTAGAAAATGATACAAAATGTTATTCGGTGTGTTTTATGCAATTAATCTAGGTGTCACTACTTGGAACCTCTCAGAAAATGATTTATGGCAAAAATGGCACACCTTGCTGAATTCTGGCTTATTCTAGAGAGTGACCTTGTAGAGCGTTCCCCGCACAGAATATTTGTTGAATTTATCTGAAATGGTTAAAAAGAATACTATAGAATGTAATATAACCAACACATTATGTCTTACTACATTTGGATATGTTATGAAGAAGTTATGATGTTTTTACCCGAAACACTTGTTTTTGACTAGTTTCAGGACTAGCCACAAACCCTATTTTCCACGTAGTGTAACTCCAAAAATACAACGACCCACAAGATGAATTTTTTACCATAGATATTTGAATATTTTTTCTCAATGGAATAGCAATTTAATGGTCTGAATCATTATAGAAAAAATGTTATTGATAAAATGGTGAGATGACCTGAAAAAAACATACCTTAGAAAACATCATCAAAAGAATTTATCCTTCCTTGAATTCCAATCTTCTTTTCTTTACTTTCCTCAAAAATTCAGCTTATATATCCTTTGGTTACATAAGACACCTATAGGTATTCAATATTCTCAAGTGTGTCTTAAATTAGAGAGCCTTGCCTTTTATTTATACTCTCCAAGTAGCTTCCTTAAAAACATCTTTTAGGTCACTTTGCCCACTTTCCTTATTTTAGGGTTAACCCTCTTCTAATTTATCCATTAAATTTATTATTGAATTAATTTATTTTGTATTCAATTTGAATTATAGTACACTTATCACTTCACTTTATTATTTATCTTTGAAAATCTCTTAAACCACTTTGACTACTTTGACCTTTTGGGACTTCTAGATGGCATATGAGGGTCCTCCAATTTCGTAAGGCCATAACTCTCAAACCGTGAGGATTTATGTGACGTTCCACATACCACCAGAAATGGAATGAAATGTAATATACATATAGAATATTATTACTTGAAAATATATCAAAAATAATACCATTATCCATCAAACAAACTTGGGTCCATTACCCAAACTTGGGTTCTCCAACTTGTCATGGCCATAACTCTTTAACCGTGAGGAGTTATGTGACGTTCCACATGCCATTGGAAATGGCATGAAAAAGACTATACATATAGAATAGTTTCACTGAAAAATTCATTGGTGTTCATCTCATTATTCCACAAATAATCATGGTTTCTCTAACCATACTTCTAGGATAACTCAATCCACAAAGCATCTTCCTGTCAGGGATTTCACCATAAGTGGACCACTTTGGAGTTCATCCATTTCTACTTATTATCAACCATGGAAAGAAAATAACTAGTCATATTAACATCAAAAAATATTGGGTCCATTACCCAACCTTTGTGCTATAGGGTTTTCTTAAAGGGTTGACATCAATGACAACCAACCTTAATCAACAGAAAGACTCTCTAATCTTAAACATCTTAGAGAAATGGTTCCCTTTGATTTTCAAGTCCATCTTCTTTGAGATTCAAGATAGAAATGTAAGAATTTGGGAGGAATATTGGAATGGGCCAAGATAGAAATGTAAGAATTTGGGAGGAATATTGGAATGGGCATACTCCCCTCAACTCCTATAAGGAACTTAGAGAAATAAAAGAATAAATTATTAGGGGCATTGGTCTCTAGTCTCATCATATTAGAAACATAATGATATTTCTAATCCCTTCCAATTATGGAATGAACATGTTGGAGATATTACAGACACCTAGGATTTCCTTTCATTTTATTTTCCTAAGTTTATTTGGTCATGTAAAGAGTCCCTTAGTCTGATATATCCTCCCCTCATTGAGGATATTCTCTCGTAGACAAGGGTGCCACATACCCTCCAGTCAATCTTCCATTACTTTTCAGTTAGACTAATTGAGTGAAGTGTTACATTTCAACCTTGGATTTATCACCAATTTTTGCATGCTAACCTTGGGACAATCACCATGAATGCACACTTGCATTGAGATCATTAATGGTAAATAACATTCCACATTTGTGTGAGTGATATCCTCCTCATTTCACTCTTGTTTAGCTAGTTAATTAACGACTGCATGGCCAGTTAACTAGGACTAGGTGGTAGTTGACTCCAGTGACTTCCAATGTGTGTCACATCTCTCTAGAACACTCCTAAATTTCATTAACTTGGATACTATGGTGAGTTAGTTGTGTCATACATAGTATATCACGTGTATTGTAACATTATTTTCATTATTTTCTCCATTTTTTGTCTTATGTCTTCATCCACCATTGAAAGCTATGTATGTTTCATTGTTAGATAGATGTTTTGTGTAGGTATCTAAGAAAATACACATGGTATCAAATCCCATAGGACACTAGCAAGGATCGTCACCAACACTCTTTTACAGGTACCAAATACAGAACAAAGCAGCAAGAAAGATGGAATTTCCCACATCTTCAATTCTTAAGCCATATAATTACTTCAAATGGAAGAAAAGAATTATACACTAGATTAGGGGTAGAGGATTATATCAGATAGCCATGGACACAAAATAATAACCTACCTCAACAATGGAAAAATCCAATCTCTTCAACTGCATGGATGAGGCTCACGGTCTCTTATGCATGTTTATTTCTCCTGACCTATGATTTCACATCGATGCATGTAAAACTACAAATGAGATATAGACCACCTTGGTTGGTCTCTTCTAAAATTAGGATGAAAGTCCCTCAAGGAAATTCTAGTTAGAGGAAAGTCCCTCGCATGCTCCACATGAGTTGCATGCAGAGGAATTTGTACTTCCACCAGTTGTGGATGATGAGTCCCAAGATTCAGATCACACCACAGATCTGAGTTTCGATACATAGTTGGAGGATTTACAGGATACAAATGTACAATCAAAGAATTCATATGTAGATTAAATACATGCATATGAGAATCCATAGCAAATGCCCAAGTGGGCATAGAACACACTTCAGGATGCAAGATACCTTGTTGGGTATCAAGCAGATCCGAGGAGGACCAAATCTCAATTTGAGGATCCTCCTCATGTGATCACTTCCATTGAACCCATGATTCCTTTACATTGTTCTATGGTTCAGTATTCATACCTTCAATCCTACAGAGAGGCTGCAGGGAACCCCTTTTGGGAAGCATCCATGTAGGAGGAGTACAATTCTCTCCTTGAGAACTAGACTTGGGATCTGGTTTCACGTTTTTCAAACATGAATCTTGTCAAATGTAGATGAATGTATAGGACCAAAAAGGCAGCAGGAAAATATGTGAGTAGACATAAGGTAAGATTTGTTTCCAAGGGATTTCAACATATCCACATGATCGACTTTGATGAGACATTTTCTCCAATAGAAAAGTTAGATTCCATTATGTTGGCCCTTTCCATTGGAGCAACCAAGGGATGGGAAGTACATCAGATGTACGTGAATAATGTTTTCCTTCACAGGTATATCTCAGAGGAGATTTATATGGAGTAGAAGCATAGATTCATACATAATTCATATTTAGTGTGCTGACTCAAAAATTCGCTCTATGGCCTCAAGAAGGTGCCTAGATCATGGTATGAAAATATAGAATCCTACTTTCTCTCCAATAATTTTTTCAGATGCAAATCTGATCCCAATGTCTAAATGTTAAGGACCGCTGACTCACTTCTGATCCTAGTCCTATATGTGGATGATCTTTTGATCATCTGCAACTCGATTTCAGTGATTGTTGCAGTCAATGTCATTATTCATGACAAGTTTTCGAAGACATATATGGGTCCACTCCATTCCTTTCTTGGTCTCGATATCAACCAATATTCTTCAAGAATCAATCCATCTCAGGCTGAGTATGCTCGGGATCTCCTAGAGAGATTCCACGTGACATACTGCAAGTCTACACCTACACCCTTCTTACCTAGGGTTACACTTGAGAATGGTCTAGATACACCAGTGGTGGACAACACCTTGTATCGACATCTTGTGGGTATTCTTATTTATCTCACCCACACTTGACTAGATCTATCATATGCAGTAGGGTTAGTCTCTAGGTACATGAAAGAGTCACATGAGTTACACTGGAAGGCTACCAAGCACATCCTCAGATATGTTCAGGGCACCATCAATTATGGGATCCACTATGAAGTAGGTTGAAATTTATATCTCATAGGATTCACTGATTCTGACTGGGCTGGCGATGGCACTGATCACAAGCCTCCTCTGGGTACATGTTGAGTTTGGGATCCATCACAATCTGTTGGTCGAGAAAAAATTAGTTAGCTATTTCTCTATATTCAATAGAGGTAAAGTACATGGGATCAGTCAACGTCACCATCCAATAACTATGGCTATAGAACTTGCTCACCAAGATCGACATTTAGTTCCACCGTCCAACTGTGATCTAGTGTGACAACCTCAGTACACTCAAATTCTGTCGAGATCTAGTACAAAGATAGTGGACAAAACATGTCGAGATCCATATGCATTTTATCATGGAGTTGGTTCATGACAAGGTCATCAATTTGTAGTAATTGCATTCTACCAAGAATATTGTCGACGTCTTCACCAAGACTTTCAATAAGAAAAAATTCCATAGTTTGCGAGATCATCTTGAAGTGAAGGACATAGTTTCCTATAAAGTGTCTTTCTCTTCTTTTGATACATTGTATTTTGAGGGGGGGGGTTCCCATGAGGTTTTACCTCTTTCCTCCCTTTATTTAATTGTTCATAGGTACCTAACATGGCCTCTATTGTCAGGACCCATTCATTGAGTATACTCTGTAGTAGTGTTCAGGGGGGGTGTTGGAGATATTACACACTCCTAGGATTTTCCTTTCATTTTATTTTCCTAAGTTTATTTGGCTAAGTTGAGGGTCCTTTGGTCTAATATATTCTCCCCTCATTAAAGATATTCTCCCCTATGCAAGGGTTCCACATACCCTCCATTAAATCCTCAATTACCTTTCAGTTAGACTAGTTCAGTGAAATGTTACATGTCAAAATTGGCTTTATCACCAAATGTTGCATGCTAACCTCGAGATCATCATAATGAATATGCACTTTCATTGGGATCATCACCAGTAAAGTAGATTACACATGTGTGAGTGATATACTCCTCATTTCACTCTAGTTTATCTAGTTAACTGGTGATCGCATGGACAATTAACTAAGACTAGGTGACAGTTGACTTAAGTGAATGCTAGTGTGTGTCACATATCTCTAGAACACTCCTAATGTGAATTATCTTGGCTATTATGGTGAGTTATTTTTGTCATACAGAGTATATCACTTGTATTGTAACATTGTCTTACTTAGATAATATAAATTCTTTCATTATTTTCTCCATTTTTTGTCTTCTCTCTTCATCCACCATTGCAAGTTGTGTATGCTTCATTGCTAGATAGATATTTTGTGTAGGTATCTCAAAAAATCTATAGAACAATGCCAATGGCTAATGGAGATCTCAAATAAGGAATATTTTGAGGATGAAGACAACATTGATGACTTTGACATCCATATCTCAAACTCAACTCCTTAAATTAAAAAAATCTACATGAGGTTTATTAGAAATGAAATCTCAAGAGACCCTTCTCACTCATATTGATATAGTTCAGATAAATCCATCTATTTATGCATGTCACGTTTCAAGAAATTTTCTATCTCCTAAATATGTAGAATGTAGTAGGTAGAGAATTCATAGTGAAAGTTCCTCATGTGAACCTGATCTAGAGTCATGAATGAATGGATTAGAAGGTAAAATGGACAACATATAGAACTGGTTTAGTGCACAATTTTCAAAGAGGGAGTTTCAATGTAAAGAAGAAAGAGATGATAGTAAGAAAATAAGGTATGAAATTCATAGTCTCAATGCTGATATGAACTAAGATGAAATCCTAATCAAAGAGGAAAAACAATATCTAATGAAGAAAAGAAGGTTTCAATACCACAATTATCTATTTTTCATATTTTCACTCTTTCAGTTTAAGATATATGTATTGGAACTTAATTAGAGGAATGCATCACTATTATAGCAGTATCTCTTGTTGTTATGATGTGATTAAACACATACCAATAGATGAACCTTGAGAAGGATTATCTCTTTAACTCTATATCTTGTAGAAGCCTATGACTCCGCCTACTTTTTTGGGGTAGTTTTCCACAATAATACCTCGTGTAAATTATCAACATCATTTAGGATACTATATAAAAATAAAGTGTTATTTTTTATAAATGTGTGCATGTGTGTGTGTCATGCTATTCATACTTGTTCAAAAAGTGATTTTAATGAAAGGCACAAAGTGCATTAAACAATGTCCACAAGTTGTAGAGACTATTATAATCTCTTAATAATCACCCAAGATTTGAGATATTTATCTATTTTCATACTAATGTTTCCTACCATGAACCCTCATAATGTTTCCTATAGTGTTATAGAATGAGATCCCCCTATGCAAACTGATTTATTCATGTTGAATACATATTGAGAATTTCCCTTGTAATAATATCACAGTATCAAATGAAAGAAGTCCAAAGACTACATAATATGTCTCCACCAATAATGAGGAGACACTCAAATAATTCATTATGGAAATCAATAATAACACCTAGCACTCCTTATATATGTGTTGAGAAGTGTTAGTTCAAGTGGGATGTACCAAATTTTCTTACCTTTTTGCAAATGAAGTTTTACCTACTAAACTAGAATAATATATCTTCAAAACATCGCTATTGACCAACCCACCCATTCCCAAACCATCCAATCAATATTCACTGCCTAAATTTGAGATAGATGTTAGGTTTAATGATGGAAAATATGTCAAATAGCTTAATAAGTTCCCAATTCCCAACATGCGTGAAGTGTGATGAAGGATAGTGATGGGGACCCTTTAAATAGGGATAATACAACTTCATCATCCATAGTGAATAAAGAGAGAGGACCACTCATAGCTTTAGAAATCATCATCAAAAGATGATTGAACTATAGGATTCTTTGAGATAACTCTCCCAAGAAGTATTCTTTTATAAAATATGTCCTAGGTATAAGTAGACTCATATGTTATCCCAAGACGTCAATTCAACTGGTTGTCATCAACATCACTGGGATTTTGGCTAGTTTTGTGCCAAAAGGTGCCTAGTTAAAATCCCCTTGGGTTAGGAACACTAATATGTGTCAATGTATTTACTAAGGATTCCATCCACAAATGTGGGGAAGCATCCATTGGGTTCTTCATGAGGTTTTTTGGAAGAAAAAAAAGTAGATTCATACAAGATTTCTAATGGATATCATTTGAATCCAAACATATCTTAACAATATCTATTGCTTCCCTAATATCTACATTTGTTATCATGTTCCTTAGTTGATCTAAAGATTATTCACAACAACATATTAGATATTATCAATACTTTATTCAATATTTAAACCCTTAAGGTAGGGTAACACCATACAATTATCCCTTTATGAAAGGATAAACTCGTGTTCACTTGCCTCTTTAAGGGGGAAACCTCTAATACAATAATATTCCAATGCATGATCACACAAGGAGGAATTCATCCTAAATAGCTACCAAGCACACCCTAACCATAACCAAATAATAACTACCAAGTGGGCCTTCTTTAGTGAGGCCAAATTACATTTATTCAATGCTAACTACTTAGTGGGACTTAATAATGGACCTACTCCACATTGTGTTAATTGGCCACCATATGTACAATATTACTAAATCTAATGGGCCCATAGGATCCTATTCCACCCATAGAGGGGATCATGCCATTCCATTTCCCTTTGAAAAGAATTTCCCTTAATGCTTACATTTATGAGATAGATTCATAAATCAAGGTCCCATATACAGGTGCTACCATCAATGTTGATAATGAAGAGGTTCATGAAGTTCTTCCATAAGGGGTTCATCCATAAGCCAATGCCCCATGCACAAGTGCTCATGTTGACACCCAATTTGTAGCACATGAAACTGATAAATGGTTTAATGTTGTGCTAAAAATGATCAACATAGTAAAGTGGATCAAAAAAATAGTTGAAAAAAATTGTTCATGGATCTAGAAGGAATACCGCCACTGGAGAAAATTCATACTGAACATTGTTAGTGAAAATCTACTCAAGAATAGCCTTGATTGTTTTCTTTTCATATAGAGGAGGAGTAAATTCAACAAAGACAAGCTAAAAGTAGTTGTCTTCACATAAATAAAATATTTCCATATACCATTGCTCGAAAGCCTCCTCTCAATGACACTAGAATGATACTTCTCTTGAACACTCCCTTTGTATATGTCTCTAAAGTTCCAAACTTTAGATTACTTCACATTCTTCCTATAGTTTCTTTACTCAGCTCTCTAGAAGCAATAGTTGTGTACAAACTACTTCAAGGTATGAATAATATTGGTGTGTCTTAGGAATTTCTTCAACTTCAAGTAACCACTTCTTTTTATGTCCTTCATATTCCATAGAAAATTCAAGATAAATTCTAGTAGGGACATAATTTACATATAAAATTGGATATGCCTCAATGATTGGGGCTAATATATCCATGTCAAAGGTAATATTCCACTAAAATTATGAGAGCTAGGGTTTTAGAAAGAAATCAAAGAAGATTACATTCAATAGATCTCCTTTGTGAGGCTAGTGTATCGTTCCATATTGGGGTTTTCTTAGGGTTTGGGGGATACAATTTTATATATGTGTAAAATTCACTGTACTCATTGAAATATTTAGTATAACCCCATTTTGGAAGTAGAACAACCACTTTGCTTTCAATGGTTTTGTTCTCATTGCAATCTGACACATAAACAACAAGCATTTCCCACGAGGGTTTTGAGGCCACAACTTGAAATGGTCCTAAATTGTACAATACTTCTTAGAATCACTATTATGATCCCATTTCAAAAATGGCATGACCATTGTGCTTCTAATGACATCAATTTGACTACAATATTTTTCTTAGATAGAGAGAAAATCACGGTTGTGAATCCATAACTAGAATTAGGTATAACTCCTACAATACTTCTTAAAATAATTATTATGACCCCAATGTGGCAATGGAACCATCACTCTACCTCAAATAGCATTGGTGAAATTGTGATTTGGTAAGTAGGTCGACATAAAAAACTATCCCAAGAGATCTACAAAAAGGGAAAAAAATGCTTCCTTTTGGCCAAAGAAAGTGCTTTGATCACACTTTTTATGTTCCTTGGTAGATCTAAAAATATTTCACAAGAATACATAAAAAAAATTCAATACTTTATTGAATATCAAAACCTTCAGGTAGTGTTGAAGGGATTTTTCCCCCATGATTCTGGGTCAGAATCACAGTAGATCAAGACTATATGGAGAAGATAGAAATATTCCCTCCAAGACAAGCATAGAAACTTGAAAGACTAACTACTTTACAAGGAGAAGTTAGGGAAGGAATATGGAGAAAGGGTACACCTTAAGTCTCCCATTTGATGTTGATCCCACTCCTTTCTCTCGACGAGCTTCAGATCCTTTGTTGTAAACAACCTACAAAATGGACACAATACAAGAGCTGACATGAAGGTAGTTACATGATCAACGAGTATAGATTCTATATATCATATTCAAATTAAACTTAATAAGAAAATACATACAATGAAAACATGATAGGAGGAAAAATGAACTCCTCTATTAACACCAAATCAGAAAGGTAAGTTACAACCTTGTCTCGCCTTTGGCACTGCCTTGATGCCAATTGTTCGAGTTCGTCCAAGAATCCCTCAAGTATCGACTCAACCACTATACTCTTCCTTGGATGGACCAAATAGGGATAAGAATACACCCTATATCCATATAGATAAGAAATAGATGTTGGAAAAGGTGTTTCCAGATAAAAGGGGGTGTTTCTCAAAGGATTATAAGAAAGGGAGGCTTGCTAGATAATGGTAGCATAACCTTGCACCAAGAGACTTGACCTCTCCTTAGCCCTCAATGGTGCTTTTATATCTTCCACAAGATGTTGGTGGAGTTTCATTCCATTGTGTACGGGAATGGGGACATTGGGGAACGATCCCAACCGAAAAACCCACCCAAAAACATGAAATTATTTACTTTTTTATTATTTTTTAGGGAATCTATGGGTTGCAAGCTAGAGAGTCGTGGATGTCCACTCTTTACACTAAGGAAACCCACGAATATGCTTATAAAGCATGTTTTTTAGATGATTTTGGAGAGGCAACTTGGGAAAATGTCTATAAATCTTTGGAAAAGTGTTAGGGCATGGCATCAATGCATAGGTGTGGCATTTTGTGCTATAATAGATGGCCCATAATGTGTGAGGTCAGAAAGGGAAAATGATGGCCAAAATACATTATAAACTCTGAGAGGCGAGGATGAATTGAAGTACCCCTGAAGGTTCCCAAACAACTTATTCAAGAAAAGTAACCATCAACAAAGATCAAGCAAGAGTTTTGCTTCCCAAGTCGAGAATACCGACGCTCAAGAGTGATAGAAGCATGGCCACCAAAGCATGTACACTGCGGATCCATGGTACATATGAAAGTATGACTAATGTCCATGGCCATGAACAATACACAGTGGATCCATGTGATAAATATGAATTAGAAAACATGGCCACAAGGAATACACAGTGGATCCATGTCATAGTAGATCATAGCCATGAATAGATACAAAGCGGAGCTATGTCTCAAGATCAAGAATAGAGGATATTTGGAACCAAGAGAAAGAACAAGTTGATCCTCTACAAGTACTAATGTTTTTGAGGTGGCCCCATATGAGTCCAGAAGAATCACAAAAGATGTGGTGCTCTTACTTCACCCTAAGTATTCACAACTATCCGTCGTGGTGCAAGTCTACACTATGTGAATAGATGTGTTGAAGTCAAACACCATGATACATTGTTTGATTACCGTTCATTGATGTATATCGTTAAAAAATGTGATACAAGCCACCGATGATGATAATGAGAGTCAAGGTACCATGGTACAATCTAGCAAGTGTTAATATATGAGTTGGCGTTGAACACCTAGTAGAGTCTATCGAGAAGGGTACATTGATGTATCCCCATTTTCAATAGAGAGGGAACCTGCCACTGATGACTGCAAGCCCCAAGGTACCAAACATAACTCTATATCCCTCTCCTAGAGAAAGATGTGTTAGAGTCTATGGGAAGAGATCCATTGGAAGGAAGGCATCCTCCATCAAACAACATGAGGGGTGGCGGAAGGCAAAAGATTTGGAAGAAATAAAATGAAGAGACTAATACTTGTGATGATGAGACTGACTTGGGAAGGTCATCTTGTAAGGTTAGAGATTATCTATAAAATGGTTGACTCAAGGTTAAAATTTCCCTTGAACATAAGCATGACACATTATGTGACTAAGGTAGCATAACTATAAATTTGGATACATTTGTGACACTGGAGGCATCAACAAATGCTCCATATAGTTGGAAGAATAACCAATCGAGGGAGATAAAACTCAAAAATGAGAAAAAGTCTCCTATATCCATACTAGACCCAAAATGATGAGATCGTGACTCAAAATTGTGCTTTGTTCAATGGAAAAAAACTGTTGCCAATAAAAGAGATAGATGTTTCCCCACTCTTTTTGGTTTTTTTTATTATTTTTGTCTTTTTCATATTATAAAATCCTGAAAAGGAATAAAATAATGCTATTGTACAATGGAGGAAACTAGTGTCACGGGAAATAAAACTAGTTTTGTAGCATAAAGAACATACCTATGCTCAATGCAAGGAAGTATGTGAAAGATAAGGACACTCAGGGGATGTTCCCTCGAAGGATAAGGTTTTGAGTCGCAAAGGCATAAAATGCAAGGCTAGGGGATAATAGGAATGCATAAGTAATTGGTTAAACAATAGCATGCTAAATTCGACGTTAGGCCTAAAATCATGAGCAGTCAAAATGCAATGCAGTTACAACTCAACTTTAGGAAGTAAACCTCCCATGGTGGTATTTTTCGTAAGTTTAGTCTCTAGGGTCCAAAAAAGAATAAAATAATACCAAGGATAACTCTTCTAGCTGATACTAGACCAGAGTATTCCTTTTTCATAAATAGTTCGTTCATTCCAAAAAAGGGTTAAAATTATACTAAAAAGACATCCTTTCAAATCCACTTTATGAGTGTCAAATAGACAATATCACTTGTCCATCTTTTCATATTTAAGGACTTTGAAAAGATCTTAACTATGGACTCCATTGTCCTTTTTAGTAAATTTAGTCACCTGAGCTTGAAAACGTATAGAACAAAACTGAGGAGAACTCTTCTAGTTTGTAGACTAGAGTATACATTTTTCTTAATTAGTCTATTCAATACGAAAAATGGGTAAATGTTTTCTAAATAGACATTCCTTCAAGACCATTTAACGAGTGTAAAAGGGACAAGGTCACTCAACAATCTTTTCAAATTTAAGAAGTCTGAAAAGAGATTAACTAAGAATCGATAATAGAGGGAGTCATGTAGGTAATGGCCAGAACAAGACTAAGTAAGAAGCATGAAGTTCATATGCAATGTCATGGCAGGACTAAATAGGACTCCCAAGCCTAAAAAAACTTGCAATATGAGTACTAAAATACAAAGGGATTATAAACAAGAATGCCCATAAAAGGTAGGATCTACCACATGAATCACAACACTTCTAAAAAGCAAAGCATGTTTCATGTCACAACTCAATGGGGTCAATATTAAGGTTGAATGAATCAAGAAACGGATAATGCAAAAATGCATGGAAGGGAAAACCTTACCTATATACCAATTTCGAGATCATTACCTATCAGAATGGATCTAAATTGAACAGAAAGGTACCAAAGAAAAATGTCTCCAAATTCCTGTATATAAGAACAAAAATACCTACCCAAAAGCTAATAAGTCTAATATAGAAACCTATGATAAAGAAAAGTATTAAGGGATACAAAACTTGAAAACAAGAAACCCTAAAAATACAATATGCACATAGGACCACACAACCTTATGGCTTATGCATAGTAGTGCTACAAGTAGAGCCCATTCCTAGGCTCAAGCCAAGGGTTTTGTTGGTAACCAACTAGTAAATCTTTCAGTATAGGAAGAGGTTGAACATCCATCATCATAGCTTCAAGGATGGCCTCATCCGAAGGCAAATCAAAATACATGAAATCGAAGCCTGGCAACTCACAAATACCAGGGCTCGAGGTTTTACAAATAGAAATACCAGACTTAAGAGGAAACCTCAGATTACTCAGGCCAATAGGGGGAAGCAATGGCTCCCATGCCCTCGTCAGATAAAACACCTGATCAATTGTTGATACCTTGTCTCAAGAAGGAAAACATAACTGTAAAGGATCCTTCTCAAGAGAAATTGAACATCGAGGACAAGATGCCACATAATTCACTCGTGGTTGGGAAGAGTCTACTTGAACACTAAGAATGCACAAAGGGGAAACCTGAGGTAAATCTAATCCAAGATGGTGATTATCAAATGAAAGTTGATCAATAGTGACAATGATTTCATTGTGAGGAAAATTCATCAGATGAAAGAGTGTAGACACCATAACATTCAACTCATACAAATAATCATGCCCAAGAAGAAAATTAAGGTCTAAAGGGCCTAACACCACTAAAAGATTGAATCAGACAATATTCCCACCTAACGTGATAGGAAATTGAGGAAGAACCCATAATAATTTTCTAGGTCTTCTATCAAAATCCAACATCTCATTAGTAGTTGACACAAGCTTCGGAGAACCTAAATCTTTCCAAGACGAGGATGATAAAAGACTTGCATAGGATCCTTCATCTACAATAGTTCAACAAATGCCTAATTTATTTATTCCAACCACTATTTGGAAGGGTGCAGAAGAAGGAATGCAAGGTTCTACAAGATCATTCCAATCAAAGGAAACCATCCTAGGACTTGGAGGGAGCGTACTTGAAGAGAGTGGAATGCCCCATT
This sequence comes from Picea sitchensis, assembly GCA_010110895.2. Lineage (NCBI taxonomy): Eukaryota > Viridiplantae > Streptophyta > Pinopsida > Pinales > Pinaceae > Picea > Picea sitchensis. The sequence goes on along the minus strand of SNQJ01S0155842.1, from coordinate 6,237 downwards.
GTTTAGAAGGTACTGAACTAGAAATTCAAAGTACACAGTCAAAAGACACATCACTCCTTGAAAGAGGAGTGGAATCAGCTGAAGATGCATCGGTGAGACCACTTCCTTAGACTTGTCACTCTCCAAGAGAAGAGTGGGATCAGTTGAAGATTGCATAGGCGCGACCACTTCCTCAACCAATGGTTGAAAAGGATACAAGACAACATGGTCAAGAGATGCATCACCCCCCAAAACAAGAGTGGTGTCAATTGAATATTGCATCAGGACGACTGCTTTTTCAACCAAATATTGATTAGAATGTTGGGAAACGAATATGACTCAGAACTAGAAGGATCGTCAAACAAGGACCATGCTTCTCGTGCCATGGAAATAGTAGGGAAAAAATGAGTAAGGTGATCTCCTTTACAAATCTTGCAAGGGAAATTGGGCTTATGTCATGTATGTCTAGGCTTATCAATCGTATTAGTGCCCCCAACATGACTTAAAGTGGTCGGTGGGTTTCCCCTAGCATGACTAGAAGAGGTTGGTTGCAGGTCTCCAACATGACTAGAAGAGGTTGGTGACAAGACTCCAACATGACTCACATAGCTTGTTGACTCGATGCCACTATGAGTTATAGGGAATGGAAATTTTCCCCCAGCATGACTCGTATAGGTTGGTTTCATGCCCCCAACATGACTAGCAGAGGCTGGTGGCAGGACTCCAACATGACTCGCAAAGGTTGTTAGCTGATATCCAACATGACTTGCATAGGTTTCTAATGTTTGTCCAGTATGACTAGTAGTGACTAGGATCATGCCCCAACATGAGCTGCAGAGCCTAGGTGTTGGTCTTCATCATGACTTGCAAAGGTTAATGAGCTATATCCAACATGACTTTTAGAGGTTGGTGACTTGTTTCCAGTATGACTTACAGTGATTGTGCTTGTGCTTCTAGCATGACTAACAGAGGTTGGTTTCTTTCCCCCATAATGACTTGCAAAGGTTGGTCACAGGTCTCCAACATGACTCACAGAGGTTGGTGACTTCTTTTTATTACCCTTCCTCTTCCTATTCCTCTTAGACCTCTGGTTACTAGTAGAAAAAATTTCACCAGAAGGGGGAGGCGGAGGAGAAGTAAAATTTTAGGGTGTAGAAGGTGAAGGATAAAAATATATACAATGTACATAACATAAGATGGTTATATGAGAAGCGTCAACAACATTCGAGACATTCAGAGTGGTCTACAACCAAACTGGTAGTCCTACGTTCAACCCAGGAATGTTCAAAGTGGCCATCAAGGGGGAACCAACATTTCGAAAGAAAGGAAAAGAATAAGAATCCCCTTGGGAAGGGGTCCCTTGGTTCCTATCCTCAAGAAATTTGGCCATATCTTTCTTATGCATAGGTGCATCCCTTGCAGGATTTTTCATGTTCATAAAATTCTCATGCACTAACTCTAGCGAACCAATGGTATAAAAACCCACGCCTTCTAGGAGGTGGCTCCACACTTTCAAGAGAAAGACCAAGGTTCCTTCCCGACCAATGGAGAGGTTGGTCAACCAATACAAATAAATGATCCAAAAGTGATGATACTGAAAAAACCTAAGGCCAACTACAGAAAGAAACAATCCAATAAAAATCCTTAAGAGAAACGTCATAAGCAAAGAAATTTTCCAAATCTTCAACCTAGGTGGATGAGGTCATGAGTACAAAGCAATGAAAAAGTGGAAAGGGACATTTCAAATGAAGGCATGGGTTGATCAAGTCCCGTAGACCAATGAATGAAGGAGTGAGAAGAAATTATTCTGACCTCCACTAACCAACTTTATTCATTGCAAGTACCCACACTTCACAGGGCACCCTCTAGTAGTACTAAAACATGTGATACAAAATCTGCCCCAAGTACCACAACAAGCCCCTGCAGTCAGCTATGATATCCTTAGGAAAAAACACTAAGGTAGCTAACTCGCAGTCAGTGTCTGGGGGGTACAATAAATAGTTGAGATTGAATGTATGGGAATGGTAACTAATCCTGAAGCTCTTCCAAAGGATTGTCTACAAAAGGGCTAGTGTCACCTTAGAAAATCTCAAACTAGGTCCGAAGCTCCAGAGGACTGATGCCAAGAGGGCCAGTATCACTTCAAGAAAAGTTCAACCAGGTTCAAAATTTTCAAAGGACTGATTCCAAATGAGTCAGTGTTACTTCCGAAAAACCTCCAATATACAATCTATCCACTACACTTAGTCAATCTTCAGAGGGGCAATATCCCTATCTCTCCTTCACGCAACCTCGTGTTTAGCTCTTGTGTTAGAGGAGGCTCCCAACTTTACTTATGTTGAAGTTGGATTTGAGATTCTCCCTAAATCAAAATCCTATGTTTTTTTTGTGGACTTGGAGAGTGTTCTCTCCAATTCTAATCCAATTCCCTAACCATAAAAATGTTTGGGAAACCTAGAAACAAAGACTAGTACATTTTAAGTTTAGTGTTCATTTTAGTGGTTGTTTTTACTCAAAGGGTATGGGGGTGGAACTGATGTTGTTTGAGACTCTTGCAAAACTGAAACTTATAAGAACATTGTAAAAGAAAACTTTACACTAATTCTTCAAATGAAAAAGAGTTTCACAAAGAAAATGCATCAACAATCCTTAAAAACTTGAAATGCAAATTTTTTCTTTTCTAATGCAAAATGAAAAATATGTAAACAAAAGGATTTTATTTATTACTTTTCTTTTGAAATGATTTCTAGATGATAAGAAAACAAAAACCTATGCTAACATATTTTTGTTTTTCAAATAACAATGCAAACAATGCGAAGAAAGAAAGAGATCTAACTAGTAGAAAAAAATAAGTTTTCTTATTTTCTTTCAATCAAAACAAAACTAACAAATTTTTTTAAAAGAAACTGCATAATACTTACTTAAAACTGCAAGCTAAAAATGAGCCAAGAATTCTAGGAAACCAAGAGTAAGGTGTTTTTATTTTTTTGTATGATAAAATTTCATATTTAAACATAGCAAAGCCAGAAAGGGACTCGGCACAACCCAGGTAACTGACCAAACCAAGCACTAAACATAGAAATAAAAAGATAATGTTTTTAAAAAATTCAAGTCAACACAGGTCCGTGACTGTGTGCAGAGAAACTCCCAGATATCTATGGGCTGTATAAGTGAAACTCGTGGACGTACACAGGTTGTATAACAACAACACGTGGATGGCTAGGCAAGATCAGAAAAATAAAAATCCACCCCAAGAAAGAGGGCTTCAGGACTTGAAAAAAATTCTTGAGAGGATAAAAAATCTATGAAAAAACTTAGAAAATACAAAAAACACAACAAGGGAAGAAACAATAAAGGGACCCTAAACAAACTGACCCAAACTAGGATAATCCCTAGTGTGGTCACCAATTCTATTGACGAAATTCCCCCCCTGGGATTCTGGGTCCAAATCACAACATATCAAGACTATATGGAGAAGATAGAAATCTTCCCTCCAGGACAAGCACAAAAAACTTGAAATACTAACTACTTTGCAAGGAGAATTTAGGGAAGGTAGAGGGAGAAATGGTGCACATTAAGTATCCTATTTGATGTCAATCCCACTTCTTTCTCTCAACGAGCTTTGGATCCTTTGTTCAAAACAACCTACAAAATGGCCACAATACAAGAGTTGCTACAAGGGTAGTTACACGATCAACAAGTGTACATGTTCTTAGCACTCTATAAATTTGTTCGGCTGATAAAAAAATGACATAGGTAACCTACAAACCAACTTTAGAGCTAGGTACTAGCCTGGTCATCTCAGAGAGGGCTTTCTCATGTCACTTGGTGTTTCATTGACAATCAATGGCTAGGTTTTGTTGTTTTGGGGGATTTTTTATTAATTTGCTGGCAAGGAAGGGGAGGGACATTTACGGCTATGGAGTCAAACTTCTGAAAATGAATGAAAAAATTGACTTGTCTGTAGAAATGTCTAGAGGATAAAGGATAAATGAGGTGATAAATTTAAGTTATAATTTGTAAATTTGCAGAGTGTAGAAAGAAAAAGAAAACATGTAACTGTATCATAGCATTAAATAAATGAATTATGAATTAGTTAGGGAGAACTTAACATAGTTTAAATTGCTTAAGCCGAGAGCATCATAAGATGAATTATGGGCCTTTGACTATCCAATTTAAATAGAAGTCAATGAAAATGAAATCAGAAATATAGGAAATACATACAAAGAGAGGAGACAAAACTAGAATCTTTTCATGGAAACTTCAAAGACATATGCATATGTATTCAATTCATCTTCAGAAAATTACAATTGAGCTCTGAACGACTAAAATTGTTCCCTTGCACTTCTGCCAACGTTAATACATTTGGAACTTCTAATACTTATACAATTCGAGTTCCTTCAATTAGAAATCAATTACAATAGTTGAATTGAAACGTTTCAACTTCTAAAAGTGATTAAAATAATTACAAATGACAGTTTCGGTATGGGAACCGTTTACAATGATTAACAAGAAAATGTTTTATGATCCAACTGTTAATTCCTCTGATGCTTCAGCTTCTTATTTTGCCACTTGTTATTTTCTAGTCTTTTGTCTGATCTTCCATATTCAGTGACACCTAGAAATCATTTTCTGGACCCTGGAAAACTACACTTTGTTTTACCCAGCCATACTATCTCCTTCCATTGAAAGTCAGAAGGGATATCATAGTCCCTCATTTCTTTGATTAGGATCTCAAGGTCAATGCAAGAGGCATATTTCATGACTAGTAGTCCAATCTTCATTGTTTTGAATTGATTCAAAATCTTGAACTATGTAATCAAATGTTCAACGAGGGTTGCTCCTTTCAAGTTTTCCTCCAAGTTTTCAAACTTGGAGTGATCCATTCTACATTGAGTGAGGTGAGAGTTGTAATCTTCCTGATCATATAATTTTCCTTTTCCATCCCAAAATGGCGGGAGGCCTTTAATGAACAATTCTTCAAATAGATCATTGAATTATTGTACACTTTTCTCCATCGGCGTGGCCTTATTTTGGACTGATTTTAGCAGGTTATGTTTGGCAATAACCCTCCTAGCCCATATGATCAATGTAGTTCTATATTTGACCCCAATCGCTTGAAGTTTTGTAGTAGGGATGGATTTTAGTAGGTTTATATCATTTTAGGCCCACTCTAAGGGTTTATTTTATAAGGTCTCATTTACAACAATGCACCTGCTTCTGGATGTGATGGCCATGTTGTATTTATCATTGATGAAGTTTAAATACACTCTGAACTTGGTAGCGTCAACCGCTATAGAATTCCATATGAATTTTTTGGCTCCTTGCAACAGTCCTTTGCCTGTTAATCTTATTTTCATATTTTCTATTGTCTCCTGCAAGGATTGATTCTCCTTTTGAAATTTATCTAGTCTTTCATCTTTTTCTTTCATTTCCTATTTCAATTTCTCTGTGTCCCTTTAATACATTTATTTCTCCTACCTTCAAGATAACTTGTGAAATATCCTAGACAATTCCTTCAGTGCTTGGCCCAGCTTCTACAGTAGGAGGTACAACTATAGCCATGTTCAACAATTATGTCTGTCCTTGTGACCAATTCACCTTTTCTTGTTCTAGTTGTAATACCTTAGCCTTGTACTTCAATGCCTCTTGTCGAAATGCTTCCTTTTCCTATTATAGAGAAACTAGTTATGTTGTTTATGGATTCTCTGTGACAAACATTTTTAGTTTCTTCTTCAAGCTTTGAATTAGCATGTCTTTTTCATCCAGTGAGGATTTCACCCCCTGAGGGCCTTTAGATTCTAGCCTCTTGACCTAATTTTTCCAAGCTCTGTTGGATGCCTTTTCTTGCCTCAACTTCCCTTCCAATTTTATTGCATAAGATGACAACTTTGAATTATTTAAGCTTAGACCCAAGTAATCTGAATACAACATATCATTGGTATTCCTGTGGAATTTGACTTTGTTTGGAGCACTGATGTTGTCATACTTTATATTTATCTTAGATACTTTGTCTTCATCTACAACTGCTATATTAAAGGTCCTCCTCTCTATATCTCTTATTTTCAACAGAGAAGACTTGTGCGGAGAAATATTTGTTAGAAAAATAGGACCGCGGAGCAATAAAATAAAACAAATGCAGAAACAAAAACATAGAAGACACACAATACAAGAGAGACACAGATTTACGTGGTTCACCCAGTGTGGACTACGTCCACCAGAGAAATTGTCAGGTCCTTCCTTTATTATTATCCAGCA
>SNQJ01S0155841.1:0-20380 GCA_010110895.2 Picea sitchensis | reverse complement strand
AAAGTCAAGGAGGAATATTTAAATGATAAAGTAATGGAGAACTTTCTAATTATGGAAAGTGGTTAACCCTAAAAATGAGGAAAATAGGTTAAGTGACCTATAAATGGGTTAAGTGACCTAGAAATGGGTTAAGTGACCTAGAATATGGAGAGTATAAATAAGAGGCAAGTCTCTCTCATTTTACATCACACTTGAGAATATTGAATATATATAGGTGACTGAGGTAACCGAATATCTAAGCCAAATTTCAGAGGGAAGGTAGAGAAAAGAAGGTCGAAATTCAAGGGAGGATAAATTCTTTTGATGATGCTTTCTAAGGTATGTTATTTACAGGTCATCTCACCATTTTCGCAATAACATTTTTTCTAGAATGATTCAGATCGTGAAATTTCTATTCCATTGAGAAAACATATCCAAGTATCTGTGGTAAAAACTTCAGCTTGTGGGTCATTGTATTTTTGGAGTTACACTCCGTGGAAAATAGGGTTTGTGGCTAATCCTGAAACTAGTCTAAAACAGGTGTTTCGAGTTGTTGTAACACATATATTTATGAACTTTTGAGTTTTATTTTCCTTTTAAGAAAATATAATCTTTCCCAAATCATGAATTAGAGAATAAATTTTGAACTTTAAATCCATTTCATTCTTGGTTAAATAAGAATAAGGCATGCGTAATGTCCTCCATTGATGAAGCCTTTTATTTAATCAAACGACCGCAATCTCTTTGGAGTTGTGGAGCTGCCAAATTGTTAAAGAAGTAAATCACTGAGGTTTCTTCGGAGCTTCGCGCTTTGGGTGTTTCAATATGTCTAAACAATGAAAATCCCGAACGTCGAAACATCGAAGTTCTTAAGGCTAATTCAAGGTTGAAAGAATGATAAATTAAAACATAAGAATGATTAGTAGAAGATTAACTTCTCTATGACTTCGGCCTTCAGGAGATATCTACCCTCTTACATTCAAAACCTCCGAAAGACAAACTGCCAAATTGTTAATAACATTAATGATTGGTTAGAGTTAATGATTGGAATGATTATTTTTTATTTTCCATCAATGTGAAAAACTTACATAATTATTTTGTTTCGAGAAGGTTAATGGCGCCATCAGAACTTAGCAGAACATCGAACTGATTCAAGAGTCTAATAAACTAGGAGAAAAGACCAAATATAACAGAGAAAGGGGCAAATAGATAGAAAGGGGGATTCAAAATCATCGGAGTGATAAATCTCTGAAGTGGAAGATCTAATGACATGTGTCCTTTGAGTTCAATGGTGGAGATTTATTTCGGAAATCCAGGATTCGGGACTTTGGGAATCCTTGCTTCACAACATCACAAACCTTTCGAAGCAATTATCCTCGAAGCGCAGGATCTCATGCCACATGTCCTTTGAGTTCAACGGTGGAGATTTATTTTGGAAATCCGGGCTTCGAGACTTCGGGAATCCTCGCTTCACAACATCGCAAACCTTCGAAGAAATTATCCCCGAAGTGCAGGATCTCATGCTGTGTGTCCTTTGAGTTCAACGATGGAGATTTGTTTCAGGAATCTGGGCTTCAGGACTTTAGGAATTCTCAACTCACACATTCGGATTTCTTTTGAAGAAGTTATCGCTGAAATGGGATATATGGTGCTACGTGTCCACTTTGATCAAAGGTCACGATGGACTTCGGATCTTCGAGAGTTCTTTACTCAACATTGCTTGCCTCCCACGGAATATGAACTAGTCAAATACAAAGATCGTCTTACAGGTGTCCCCCGCTCAGATCGACGGACAATAATTGTGCGAGAGTTGCACGGGACTTAATTTCGAGAGGTGGTCCCGCAATTTAAATCGTGGTTTTATCTCAAGGTTATGTGACATCACAAGATGTATTGTGGGATGAAAAAAGTAGGTTACCTCAAAACCATTTCTCCACACCCCCGCAAAATGGAAAACTTATCATCCATTGCCACTTGTCTTCCACTCTTAATACATTTCACCTCCCGACTGATGCACCACCTCCCGATAACGAGCCCTCATGGAGTTATCAAATCATTTTCACCACATACAACCAAGGGATGTGACCTCGATTTAAATCTGGGCGCTTATCTCAATCTTCTAAGATCAACAGTCAGATCTTAATGGACCATGGAAATCAACAGCTCGCAGGTATTTAACATGCCAAAATTGCACGAGGTCAAACATCATACAGAAAACCTGAAGTTGCAGATCAGGCACCAAGTGTCCTCAGGGATGGATGGTCAATATTCACTTCAGAAATCCAGGCTTCGGAAGTTTTAATTTATTTGCTCACGTTTTCATTCGAATTAGTTTCTTTTGAAGATCGTAGATCCTTTCCCCGTGTCCTCCTCAGATCAACGATCGTCGTCCGCGTTAGAACTCCAACTCTGCGTACAGACTGTCCTCGAGCTCTGAAGTGTCAAATATGTGGCAGTCATCGGTTCAAACCTGTGGTGGTCTCTGTTGGACATATTGTCATTCATGTGATTTCATTGATGTCATGTTTTCATTGATGTCAACAGTCATAATAAGAAGAGCAGTAAGGTTAAGCTCAGGAGGGTTAGCAAATGCAGAGATAGGCTGAAGCATTTCATGATTATTGTTGATCACGATAGGATCAACAATGTTCCTATGATAAAATCTCAGGAGGGTTAGCGATATACAGAGATCAAATATCAGAAGAGATGGCATGATGAAACTCAGATCAAATCCAGACCATTGATGCGCAAATGCCAGATCAACGACAGGGATGAACTACAGAGAGAGAAAGAAGAATTAAACTACTCGCCAGTTACAATCCCGCAATCATTCTAGATCATCAGATCCCATAGCTCCAAATATCTATGACCGTGGTTGATCCAATAAATGATGAAATTAATCCAGATTAAATCTTGACCGTCGGATGCACAATCGCCATATCAATGACAGGGGTGAATTGCAAAGAGCGAAAGAAGAATTAAACTACTTGCCATTTTCAATCCTGCAATTGGTCTAATCATCAGATCTCATAGCTCCAAATATCTACAACTGCGGTTGATCCAAAAAATGATGAGATTAAGCCAGATTAAATCGTGATCGTCGGATGCGCAATCGCCAGATCAATGACAGGGGTGAATTGCAGAGATTGAAAGGAGAATTAAATATCGTGCTTTTTCCAATCCCGCAATTAGTCAGGACCGTCCGATATTATAGCTTCGAAGATCAACGATTTTGGTTGACTCACCAACAACGCACAACTTCCAATTGCAAATTTTTGGTGACGATTTAAATCACTCGCAAGTTGTGGTTCCACAATCATCCTTGATCGTGGATCTGCTTCGAGAAATATTCACAACCATTGGATCACTTTTTGAGTGGAAGGACAGGACAAGAGAGGTAAAAGAGATGAGAGTTTGATTATCTGAATACCCATCAGCCATTGGATCAAACCCAAATTCTCATTAGTAGTCAGATCATTTTTGAGTGGAAGGATAGGATAAGCGAGGTAAGATCTGAGATCTCATTTATGTGAATTTTCTTCTGTCATTGGATCATTCTAAGTGGAAGGACGAGATAAGCTAGAAGAGTTGCATCGTAGATAGATCGAGTTGTTTATCCAAGATCCAGATCAAATAGACATCTTTCACTTTGGGTCTAGAGATGTGAGGAGGTTATGCTCCAGAAACTTTGATATTTGAAATACACGAAGCCCAAAAATCCGAAATGAATAAGGATCATCGGATTTGGAGGACACACGATGAGTATTGGATCAGGATTGTTGGTCATTAGACCAAGTCAGCAAGGACACTCAACAGACCACATTAGCAAGGATGGTTGGTAGACCACGTCAGTAAGGATACGTGGAAGACCACGTCAGAAAAGGGAATATGGGAGACCACGTCAGCAAGGATACAAGTCGTCCAATCTGAAAGATCACTTCGGGAGAATTCTTGACTTTCGATCAGACTATAGTGGAAGGATAGTGTAAGTGAAAATTTAACCGACAACAAGCGGTCTCCATTGATTTATGACTGACTCAGTAGGTGATCACTCTGGAGGAAAGAAGGGGTTGAGATTTGAAATCTCCGAAGTCCGAAGACCCAGAGTAAAAGGTGGCCATCCATCTTGATGCTTGATTAAGTCCTAGCCATCCGATTTAGCAATGAAAGGATGAATGTAAGGATCAAAGCTGATCGTTGATCTGGTTGTGTGAAATAAACCATTTGATCTGATTCGAAGGTTTGAGAAGTTGAAATTCAGAAGTTCTGAAGGGTGAAGTCCCGTCAGCCATCCATCTCGTCAGAATATTAAATCATGATTGTTGATTTGTTAAAGTGCTCATGAACTCATTTGTCTTAGCATCTGGTTACCGCCATTGGTCATATGGAATAAGAGATATACGAGAAAAAGATATTAAATTGCTAAATATGATAAACCTGTGGTTCTACGCTTGTGATCACATAGAAATGGATTGAAGGAAGCGCCTATGAAGAACTCTGATACTACGATAATAGTAGAGATTCAGATCAAATTAAAAGGATGCAATTGATCCATGACTGTGATCAATTTATGAAAAACCTTCACGGTAAAATAAATAAACAATAATTAAGATTAATTAATTGAAGAGGTGTGATGGTCAAAACAAAGGGACACAATTGTGTCACTCTCACACCGTTTGAAGAATATATAATCAAGGAAGAGTGTTGAGAATAAGTGTGTCTCTGCAGTACGAATCAAAGAACATATTAAATCAGAGAAGCGGAGAGAGATGCAGTAAAAGACTCGATACAGAAGCTTGTCCAGATTCAGAAAATCAAGGGTGATTGGGTGGTGCAAGGGCAAGTTAGTGCCTGCAGAGGGAGTTGGTGCTTCCTTTTCAGTTGTAGCTGACTAAACAGGGGTTGTAGCCTTCTACCAATTGGTGTTGTTTAACTAGGGTGTGGGTGCATCCTGATCAATTGGTGCTGATAAAAAAGGAAGAATATATTCCTTCTATGTAACATGTAAAACAAATTTTGCAATTAATAGAAAATAGTTTGTGGTTTTCCCAATTGGGTTCCACGATAAAATATTGTGTTAAAATTATGTTTGCATTAATAAATGAAAAATTTATATAATTGTTGTGTCACCGATTCACCCNCCCCCCCCCCCCCCCCCCTCTCAGTGATAGGATATGATCCTTCAATTGGTATCAGAGCAGGTTCCTTCAACATAGTTTAACAAACTTGAAGGTAGATCCTGAAGATGGATCAACAAGAGGGAATGTCAAACAACAAAGCACCATTGCTCAATGGAGGAGGCTATTCTCTATGGAAAATAAGAATGAAAAACTTCATGTTGGCTCTTGGTTTTTATATCTGACAATCTGTTGTAGATGGTTACACTACACCAACTACTCCACCCAAAGACGCTACAGGAAATAAAATCTGTAATGACAACTCAAGAGCAGTTAATGGAATTCTAGCAGGGTTGACTAATTCTATATGTGTGAAGGTTATGCATTGAAAATCAGCCAAATAAATATGGGACAAGTTGGAGGTTGTATATGAAGGAGATGACAAAGTCAAGGAAGCCAAACTACAGACCTATAGAGCTCAATTTGAAAATCTAAAAATGAAAGAAGAAGAAAATATTGTTGAGTACTTTAATAGGGTAGATGAAGTGGTTAACTCAATTAGAGCGGCAGAAGAAGAGATTAAAGATAAACCCATTTTGAAAAAAATACTAATGTGATTACCTATGAGATATGATGCAAATATTTCTTCAATTGAAGATAGATATGATCTAGACACACTCACAGTTGATCAACTCCATGGAATTTTCACAGCATATGAAATGAGAACAAAGAATGATAAATCAACAAAAGATGAAACAATTTTCAAGGCATCTAAAACAAGGATAAATCAGAAGAAAAAACCTCAATTCATCCACCATGAAGAATATGATGTGGAAGACGTCAATTTCATTAGAAAACTTCAGAAAGGATTAGGGAAGTACAAAGGCAAGCTTCCTTTCAAATGTTTTAACTCTGGCAAAGTTGGTCATTTTGCATCCAAGTGTCCCTATCCCAAGGAGGACCCTGAAGATGAAGAAAACAAAACCAAACAATACAAGAAGGAAAAACCCAACTACAAGAAAAAGTTTTACAAAGGGAAAAACATTTTTTACTCAAAAGAAGAAAACATCAGTTTGTTAGATTCTAGTGACAACGATGAATATGATGACGATGAAGTCCTTTTCTTAGGTATTGAAGAATCTAATGAGATAGAAAAAATTAAACATGAGAAAGAGTTAGAAGATTAAGAAAAAGTTAATATGGAGGAATAACTTCTTAGTGCCTTGGATGAATTAAGAAAATACAAAACCAGATATAGACAACTAGAAAGTTTTGTAGTTGAACAAAAGGAAAAACATGAACAAGAAGAAAATGAGATGGAAAAACTCATGAGCAACCTGAAAAAACAAATCCTAGAAGCAAATAAGATCAAAGAAAGTCTGGAAAAGTGTCTTAAATAAAAACAAATAACCTTTGAAAGAATGGAGGCAGAAATAGTTCACCTAAAAAAAGAACTAGATGCAAAAATCATCCAAACAAGATATGGAAATAGTTCTAAAATATTAGACAAGATTATTACCACACAAATGGATTTAGGTAATAAAAATGGAATAGGTTATTCTCAAAAGGAAAGACAAGTTAACTCAAAATCTTATGCAGATTCTCTCCTCAATACACTCAAGAAGAAAAATGAAGAGAAGATAAGTGATGATCAAAACTCTAGAGGATTACTTCCACCCATCAGGAAGGAAGACGAGACAATACCAAAGAAGTTTTATCAAAATAGTTATCCTCACATTTTCCTTGGTTATTTCTTTGCATGCTCAAATTTTGAACACAAAGCTATAAATTGTAGAGCATATAGAAGGAAAAATCTGAAGGTTAAGAACTATATCCTTAAGGATAACCAAGCAGTAAATCGAGTTAAAAGCATAAACTATAACTCCTTTGCACCTCTACAAGAAGGGTACCTAGAATGATTCAGATGTCATAACTATGGAAATAAGGCCATTAATTAAAAATTAATGAAGGTATGAGAACAACCAAATTTCATTAGAGAGAAAAAGAAACTTTGGAGAGAAAAAACATCAAAAAAGGAATGTCTTATTGCCCTAAAAGATCAAGATAAAAAATATCTCTGGTATGTTGACAATGGGTTCTCAAAACATATGACAGGTAACAAGAGAAAAATTTTAGACTTAAAGAAACAAAAGGGTAAAGTTACATTTGGTGATAATGCTTCAAGTGACATACTTGGGAAAGGCACTGTGAGCTTGGGAAAAGACCAAGCCCGAAATGTGCTACTTGTCGAAAAACTGAAGCCTAGTTTATTAAGTGTCAGCCAAACCTATGATCAGGGGCACTTTTGCATCTTTGATTCCCAAAAATGTGAGATTAGGAGAGAAGACACAGGAAAATTAGTTGGTATTGCTCCTAGAACTCCTAAAAATGTATATATACTAGATGCAAAATTGAATGAGGAGTGTCATGTAAATTTAGTAGATGAAAGTTGGATATGGCATAGAAGGTTGGGGCATATTAACTTTGACAATCTAGTGAAAGTTAGCAATCTTGGTGCGGTAAGAAACTTGCCAAAAATCATAAAACCCTCAAATGCTATGTGTAGACACTGTCAACTAGGGAAGCAAACTAGAATTAGGTTCAAGGCAAAAGAATACTCAACCTCAAAACCTTTAGAGCTTGTTCACACTGACCTATGTGGACCCACAAGGACAAAGATTTTGCAAGGAGAGTCTTACTTTATGTTGTTCATTGATGATTTTACTAGAATGGGTTGGATATGTTTTCTCAAAGAAAAATCAGAAGCACTTAACAAATTCAAATCCTTTAAAACCCTTGTTGAAAATGAAAAGGAGACANTGCATCTTTGATTCCCAAAAATGTGAGATTAGGAGAGAAGACACAGGAAAATTAGTTGGTATTGCTCCTAGAACTCCTAAAAATGTATATATACTAGATGCAAAATTGAATGAGGAGTGTCATGTAAATTTAGTAGATGAAAGTTGGATATGGCATAGAAGGTTGGGGCATATTAACTTTGACAATCTAGTGAAAGTTAGCAATCTTGGTGCGGTAAGAAACTTGCCAAAAATCATAAAACCCTCAAATGCTATGTGTAGACACTGTCAACTAGGGAAGCAAACTAGAATTAGGTTCAAGGCAAAAGAATACTCAACCTCAAAACCTTTAGAGCTTGTTCACACTGACCTATGTGGACCCACAAGGACAAAGATTTTGCAAGGAGAGTCTTACTTTATGTTGTTCATTGATGATTTTACTAGAATGGGTTGGATATGTTTTCTCAAAGAAAAATCAGAAGCACTTAACAAATTCAAATCCTTTAAAACCCTTGTTGAAAATGAAAAGGAGACAAAAATCAAATGTCTTAGATCAGACAATGGTGGTGAGTTCACCTCAAAAGAGTTTGATCTCTTTTTTGAAACCCATGGAATAAAAAGACAATTCTCTACTGCCAGAACACCTCAGCAAAATAGGATTGTTGAGAGAAAGAATAAAACAGTTCAGGAGGCTGCAAGGACTATGCTCAATGAAGAAAAATTGTCTGATGGATATTGGAGGGAATCCGTAAGCACAACAATATACATATTGAACAAAGGTCAGCTCAAGGTTAATAATGATAACACTCCTTATGAAATATGGTTTGGAAGAGATCCATCAGTAAAATACTTTAAGGTCTTTGGAAGTAAATGCTACAACAAAAAACTTGATGGGAATCTTGGAAAATTTGATGCCAGATCAGATGAAGGTATTTTTCTTGGATATGCTTCTAACAAGAAATCATATATATGCTACAATCTTATATCACATAAGATTTTTGAGAGTGCATATGTCAAGGTGGATGACCTAAAAATGATAAGGATCAAAAATCAAGAGACCATACTTGAAAGTGAAGATGAAGATGATGATGAGACAATTGGCACACAAATATAAGAAGTAGAAGAGAATGAAAAAGAAAGGGAAGAGGATGATATGGATACTAGTGAAGATGAAGAATATAGTCAATATGGAGAGATAAGAGAAGAATTCCCAAGAAGAGACACAAAGACACCCTCAAGAATTGCTCAAAAGAATCATTCTGAAGAACTGATTATTAGAGATATGAATGATGGAGTGCACACAAGAAGACAACTATTGTATCAAACAAAAATAACATTGTTGTCACATATTGAGCCCAGATCAATCAAAGAGGCATGTAAAGACGAGAATTGGGTCAAAGCTATGAATGAAGAATTGGACCAAATTGAAAAAAATCAAACTTGGGAACTAGTTCCAAGACCAAAAAACAAAAATGTCATTGGAACTAAATGGGTGTATAAAAACAAAATGAATGAGAATGGGCAGGCAATCAGGAACAAAGCTAGATTGGTATGTAAAGGATATTCTCAATTTGAAGGAGTAGACTATGAAGAAACCTTTTCACATGTGTCCATATTAGAGGCAATTAGAATGTTCCTAGCTTTCTCCAGCTATAGAAAATTTAAAGTGTACCAAATGGATGTCAAATCAACATTTCTCAACGGAAACTTAGAAGATGAAGTCTATATTGAGAAACCAGAAGGGTTTCATTTAACTAACAAAAAATACTATGTCTATAAACTAAATAAATCACTCTATGGGATAAAACAAGCACCTAGAGCATGGTATGCAAGGCTAGATTCTTACTTACAAAAAAAGGGCTTAAAAAGGGGATCAACAGACAACAATATTTAATGTAAAATTGATGGTAATAACATGATTATTGTGGAAGTATATGTTTATGATATTATATTTGGCAGTGATGATGAAAAAATGAGTAAGGACTTTGCTACGATGATGCAACAAGAATTTGAAATGTCTTTTCTTCGCGAACTAAATTTCTTTCTTGGATTACAAATAATACAATCCAAAAGAGGTGTCTTTATCCATTAGTCTAAGTATGTTGAATATATGCTCAAGAGATTCCAGTTAAGGGATTGCAAACCTGTTAGTACACCTATGACAGTGGGATGCAAACTAAGCAAGGATGATGAGTCCAAAGCTGTAGATCCAAAACATTACAGATCAATGATTGGCAGTTTACTCTATGTAACAGCTTCCAGACCTAATGTCAAGCAAGTTGTTGGGATGGTGGATAGATTCCAAGTAGCACCAAAGGAGAGCCATGTTCAAACTGTAAAAATAATCTTTAGGTATTTGAAAGGAACCATAGATCTTGGTTTGTGGTACCCTAGCAAGGATTCATTCACTTTAAAAGCCTATTCAGAAAATTTCAGATGTTGATTGGGCAAGAAGTGTAGATGAAAGAAAAAGTACAAGTGGAGGAGCATTATTTTTGGGAGAATAATTGGTAGCTTGGATAAGAAAGAAACAATCCTCAATTTCTCTGTCTAGCACTGAAGCTAAGCATATTACAGCAGCAAAATGTTGCACACAAGTGGAATGGATGAAACAAACCCTACAAGAAATCAAAATAGTATTTGAAGAACCTACTATTATACACTATGATAATACAAGCACTATAAGTCTCTCTATGAACCCTGTCCAACACTCAAAATCGAAACACATTCCCATAAAGTACCACTATCTAAGAGATCAGGCTGAGAATAAGAACATTAAATTGGAATATGTTCCAACACAAGAACAGGTGGAAGGCATTTTCAAAAAATCCCTTAAGCGGAGATGTATTTCAATATCTCAGGCAAAAATTGGGATTAATCCTTCTTCCAACCTAAATCTCTCAAGAAAATAATGCATCATTTGGCATATATTTAGGGGGAGACAACAATCAACGTTATAAGGAGTCATTCAGTTATGACGGGAAAAGTGCGATTGCAGGAGGAGTTACCAATGGTCAAGTATATGATCAAAATTATTTAGACAGACATATCATAGGAGAAGAAACCCTTTGCCATTGATGTCAAAGTGGGAGAGTAACTTCAGAGGAGAGATGCAACATCACAAGGGGAGTTTGTGTATGAAGTTAGTGTTTTTACCTCAATGAAAAAGAGGGATATTGTTGGACATATTGTCATTCATGTGTTTTCATTGATGTCAACAGTCATAATAAGCAGAGCAGCAAGGTTAAGCTCAGGAGGGTCAGCAAATGCAGAGATAGGCTGAAGAAATTCATGATTATTGTTGATCACGATAAGATCAACAATGTTCATATGATAAAAGCTTAGGAGGGTTAGCGATATATAGATATCAAAGCTTAGAAGAGATGGTGCAATGAAACTCAGATCAGATCTAGAATGTTGATGCACAAACGCCAGATCAACGGCAGGGATGAACTATGGAGAACGAAAGAAGAATTAAACTGCTCTCGGTCTAGATCATCAGATCTCATAGCTCAAAATATCTATGACTATGGTTGATCGAACAAACGATGAGATTAATCTAGATTAAATCGTGACCGTCGGATGTGCAATTGCCATATCAACGACATGGGTGAATTGCGGAGAGAAAAATAATAATTAAACTACTCGCCGGTTACAATCCCGCAATCGGTCTAGATCATCATATCTCATAGCTCCAAAGATATGTTACTATAGTTGATCCAACAAGTGATGAGATTAAGCCAGATTAAATGGTGACCATCAGATGCGCAATTGCCAGATCAACGACAGGGGTGAATTGCGGAGATTGAAAGGAGAATTAAATATCGCGCTTGTTCCAATCCCACAATTATTCAGGACCATCCAATCTTATAGCTTCTAAGATCAATGACTGTGGTTGACTCACCAACAACGCACAACTTCCAATTGCGTATTTTTGGTGATGAGTTAAATTACTCGCAAGTTGTGGTTCCACAATCATCCTTGATCGTGGATTTGCTTCGATAAATCTTCACAACCGTTGGATCACTTTTTGAGTGGAAGGACAGGATAAGAGAGGTAAAACATCTAAGAGTTTTATTATCTGAATACTCGTCAGTCGTCAGATCAAACCCAAATTCTCGTTAGCAGTCATATCATTTTCGAGTGGAAGGATAGGATAAGAGGGGTAAGATCTGAGATCTCATTTATGCGAATTTTCGTCAATCGTTGGATCATTCTAAGTGGAATAAAAGTATAAGCTAGAAGATTTTCACCGTAGACAAATTGAGTCGTTGATCCAAGATCCAGATCGAATGAACATATTTCATTTTGGGTCTAAATATGTGAGGAGGTTATGCTCCGGAAATTTTGAGATTTGAAATATCTGAAGCCCAAAAATATAAAATGAATAAGGACTATCAGATTTGGAGGACATACAATGACTATTGGTTCAGGGTTGTTGGTCAGCAAACCATGTCAGCAAGGATGGTTGGAAAACCACGTCAGCAAAGGGCATATGGGAGACCATGTCAACAAGGATACGAGTCGTCTGATTTGAAATATCACTTCAGGAGCATTCTCGACTGTCAATTAGACTACAGTGGAAGGATAGTGTAAGTGAAAATTTAACTAAAAGAAAGCGGTCTCCACCGTTTATGACTGATTCAGTAGGTGATCACTCCAGAGGAAAGAAGGAGTTGAGATTTGAAATTTTCGAAGTCTGAAGACCCGGAGTAAAAGGTGGCCATCCATCTCAATGCTTGATTAAGTCCTAGCCATCCGATTTAGCAGTGAAAGGATGAGTGTAAGGATCAAAGCTGACCATTGATCTGGTTTCGTGAAATAAACCGTCTGATACGATTCGAAGGTTTGAGAAGTTGAAATTTTGAAGTTCTGAAGGGAGAAGTCCCGTCAATCGTCCATCTCGTCAGAATATTAAATCGTGATTGTTGATTTGTTAAAGGGATCAAGCACGCGTTTGGATTAGCATTTGGTTACCGCCACTAGTCATATGGAATAAGAGATATACAGCCAAAAGATAGTAAATTGATACAGTTGATAAACCCATGGTTCTACGCCTATGATCACATAGAAATGGATTGAAGGAAGAGCCTATGCAAAACTCTGATACTGCGATAATAATAGATATTCATATCAAATTAAAAGGATGAAATTGATCCATGATCATGTTCAATTTATGAAAAACCTTCACGGTAAAATAAATAAACAGTAATTAAGATTAATTGATTGAAGAGGTGCGATGGTCAAAACAAAGGGACACATTTGTGTCACTCTCACACTGTTTGAAGAATATATAATCAAGGAAGAGTGTTGACAAGAAGTGTGTCTCTGTAGTCTGAATCAGAGAATATATTAAATGAGAGAAGCAGAGAGAGATGCGGTAAAAGACTCGATATAGAAGCTTGTCGAGATTCAGAAAATCAAGGGTGGTTGGGTGGTGCAAGGGCAGGTTGGTGCCTGCAGAGGGAGTTGGTGCTTCCTTGTCAGTTGTAGCTGACTAAATAGGGGGTTGTAGCCTCCTACCAATTAGTGCTGGTGAACTAGGGTGTGGGTGCATCTTGATCAGTTGGTGTTGATCGAAAAGGAAGAAGATATTCTTTCTATGTAACATGTAAAACAAATTTTGCAGTTAATAGAAAATAGTTTGTGGTTTTCCCAATTGGGTTCCACGATAAAATACTGTGTTAAAATTTTGTTTGCATTAATAAATGAAAAATTGATATAATTGTTGTGTCATTGATTCACCCCCCCTCTCAGTGATAAGATCTGATCCTTCACTCTCATCAGTTATAACACATGTCATCTATCTTGTTCGCTCCCCATCCTGTCACGCCTTCTATATCGGTTACTGCACTTACCTCCATTACAGTTTCAATTTTTCATGGACGATTAATTTTCCTACATCAGTTATCCATATCTTGATGAACCACATAGAGTTATTCATTTGATTAGCCTTCTCACTCTGAAGAATCATTTCTCATAGCAGGTGAAGAGACAGAAGAGAGTGGCAGTTAAGCCCATCGGTTTTCACACTGTGTTGTTTCATTTTAGACATAGTTAGATATTCTAAGAAGTCCAATCGTTTTGATTTGTGACAAATTTTGTATAAATACATAGATTCAAGATCTGCACAAGGCTACTTCTTACCGGATGTAATAGGAAAAACTCTCCTTTTGTGAGAATTAATACAAGTGCAGACGGAGATTCCAATTTTTGTGTAGTTTGAGTTATGTTTTTCTCCTGTATCTCATATTTCTAGTTTCTTTATTTCATTCCTTGATAAGTGAGTGGTTGCAATTTATTACTACTTCTACTATGGTCACATTTTATTTGTTGTTTGATAAGCAAACAAATTTTCCTCTGTATTTTCTATAAGTAAATACAAGACCTGTGAGTTACTTGAATTATTGTATCTCATATCCTTTCAAGGGTGCATTCTTTATTTTCTTCTACTGTGAAGAAGGTAATATTCATCTCATGTTGATGCCTCATTTTGTTTAGCAGTTTTGTAAGTTTCCCTCATATCACTCGATTGTATAAATCGACTCAAACGAAAAATTACGGCCTCTGTCTTGTTCTGTCGTTATTTTCATTTGAGGATTAATTCTTATATAACTAAAGGAAGAAAAAGAACCTTTCAAAAACTTTCTTTTATATTCATGATGCCTTGACATTACCCTTCGAGCCTTAAGAGTAATCTTTGGAACAAAATCTTTTTGGGGTCGTTGTCGGGGACAGAGAAACAAAGTTATTTTTCCCTGGGAGAATAACATGGTAAGTTTCTCTCTTTGATAGTGAACAAAGTTTGAATACATTTATAAGGCTAAATTTTATCTTTCAATTGGTGACTCCACTATATATAAATTGGCATTCGATAGAAAGAATATCAGGAAGAACCCAGATGATCAACACATTACACTTGTATCTGATCCCAGAAATCTATTAAAACCAAGGGGATACCTCAAGCAAACTGTTGCATCCACAAGTAAGGTTTACCAACCCAAAACTGTGCAAACTAATGCTAAGGTTCCACTTGAATAGTTAATATCGCAAGAAGGTTACACACAAAGCCACTTCGAAGATAAGGTCGTGGGTGCGGCGTAGTGGTAAGGTCGGTCATGTAACGACGGTCAGGTCTCGGGCTTGAACCCGAACATGGTCGTTGCTCGCTGTTTGATTAACCGTTCTGAGCCAATCTCACCACCTTTAGTATAAAATTGCAAGAATACGGATGGACGCTCCGGCTCAGGGCATCTCCGCGGCTAGGGTCAAACCCTGGCCGCTTTCCTTTCTGTAGCTCGGCCTCTTGGCCGCAACTGCTCTTTCTTCATGATCGCAGGCCTCTCCTCAATGGCGGCTCCCTCCCACTGTGGATTAGGATGCAACGGCTCCGCCCAACACGGTTTTGCACCTGCTCAGTCATGCGCGGCTCCTCTCGCCCCCGACCCTTCGGGTAGCGTCCCAACAACCTACAGTGATGTTGTTAAATCACAAATCTCAGTTCGCTCCTTCCCATCTGCCTCGTGCTCGGTTAAAGAAGCTCCAACGATCTCTCTTCTCATGGGCCAGGAAGCTGAAGACGAGGAAGATTACTTCCGAGAAAATGCTTTAATCTGTCGGTTCAATGGACTTTGGCCGCGACTTGTGGATCTCAATGGTTGGATCACAACCCACTGGAAGCCTCTCATCAAGGAATATTTGTTCATCCACCCCTGCTCGAAGGGTTTCTTCATTGCAGAGTTTGATCTTGCAGCAGATTAGGATTTGATCCTAGCCTCTTGCCCCTGGTTTTGGGGAAACTCAGGTTTGTGCATGGTGGTTTGGACTCCTTGCTTCAACCCTCTGACTGTTGTTCTTTCTTCAGCTCTAGTTTGGGTCAAACTTCTGAATCTTCCCTTGCATTTTTGGGGTGAAACTTCTCTTCGAGATATTGGATCTGCATTAGGAAAGTATCATTTTACAAGCAAAGAAACTAGAATTCATAGCACCACCTCATACGCCAGGATATGCGTGGGAATGGATTTTAGCAAAGGGTTTCCAGCAGAAATTATTTTGGGTTGCAAAAACTACTCCTGGACCCAAAATCTAGACTATGAAAGAATCTCATTGCGTTGCAGGGCTTGTTTCGAAACTGGGCACATAGCAGATCAATGCATTAAGGGAAACAGGAAAGTCGGAAATCAACAACGCAAATCAACCTGGTGGGAAGGCTCCAATGAAGATCATCAACTAATTATTACAAACATACAAAAATCTTCTCTAGATCCAGACCCTATGAGCCTTATTTCCAAAGGCACGTCTACTCAGGAGACACCTCTGAATCATTCCAAGAATGTCCCTCAATCAAAGAGTAAAGATTCAACCTCTCTTGATCCAGGAACAGAAAGAATTAAGGCTTCAGACATTCCTGATACAAGAATAGAAAGCAAGGCTCTCTTCAGCCACCCACATCCTTCAAGTTGGGCAGACGAGGCCGATAAAGATGAAGCATCATTGACATCCCAAAGAAAACAAGTCCCCGGGATCAGGAAAATATGGGGATAATTGAATCAACAACAACATCACTACCTGCCAAATCAGCTTGGATAATAGTTGAGAAGAGGAAAAAGACACCACCAGAAATACAACCAAAGATGACCAGAAGTCGATCCGGAAAGAAAAAATAATCATGAGTTACTTTTGTCAACTTTTAGGCCGTCAATTTGTTCGAATTTATTCATGTAAGGAATCATGGAATTTAGTTTATTTGGATAACTGGAAACATAGGAAAGTGAACTTGGAATCCGGTAAGATAAATCGGAAACTATACTTGGGATCTTTTTTTCTATGTACTTTTTTCAGGCAAGGTCGTTGATCTTTTATCAATACAATCATAATCGTTTCTGTTAAAAAAAAAAAAGGCCACTTTGAAGATACATCAACTGAGAAGATTGTAGCTAAAACCATAAACCATGAGTTGGTTTTACCTTAAATAAAAGCCGAGACCAATTCGAATTCCCCCTTTACTAGTAAAGGTAAAAGATCCCTTTTGATACCCACTTTTATTGATGTTCTACTGGTCCCTGAAGTAAAGGTTTTAGTTCCTCGAAACTCTCAAGACTATATCTCATACCCTGATTCAACTCTTGTTGGTTCTCCTGTTTATATATCCTATAAATCCGAAGAACCTAGTCCTCATTTCCCTTTTACCCCCTTTTCAGATATTCTCTCTCCTAACGGTCAGTTTCCAGAACCTCCTTCGCCTCATCCTGAGGCAAAAGAAGGGTCCCTAGAATTTTATGAAAACCCTCTCTTTAACTCTCGAAGTTCATCCCCTCGACATCAAATGGTTGTTGTTGGAGGCAGTGGCGCCGGAGGCGGTCAAGGACCACTACCTCCGCCCCCTAGGATTTTTTCCAAAGTGGTGGCCAAATATGCTCCTTTAGTCCTTCCCCCCGTCCTTCATGATTTAGCAGAAAATTATATGAAGAACCTACCGAAATTCACGGGAGAGGAGGATTTAACTTCCACAGAGCACATAATTGTTTTTGACCAATTCGTTGATATCCTCAGCATTGAGCATGAGGATGTTTACTCGAGACTTTTGGTGCAAAATTTTGAAGGTCAAGTAAGACTCTAGTTTCGAGGAATCCCGGTAGGTTCTATAGCATCTTATGACGCGATAGAAAATGCCTTTTTAAGGCAGTGGGGAGAAAAGAAATATCACTTGTATTATCTGAAGGAGTTTGAGGCTCCGAGGAATAATACTTCTGATTTAGTCCTAGAATTCACCCAGAGGTTTAATAAACTCTATCATAATATCCCAGCAGAATTCAAACCCTCACAACCCACAGCTAAGGTGACTTTCGCAGGGGCTTTCGAGCTCAACTTTTCCCTACTTTTGAGGGAAAGGAGATATGTTGACCTCACAAGAATTGAGGACGACGCCATCGAAATTGAATCCAACATGATAGCATTAGGTAAACTAAAATCAAAGGTTGAGACAGGAACCAAAGAAGCTAAACACTTCAGGGAACAAGATGGAACTTCCGGATATGGTAGGTCCTCAGAGGAAAAAATGGATGACATGGCTAAGATAATCAAAGAGTTATCAAACAAAATCTCCAAAATGGAATTGGACCAAGCTAAACCTAATCCTTTTTCTAGGAGAGATTTCAAAAGGAATCCCAATCCCCAAATCCAGTAGAGACCAATGAAAAATGAGGATCGAAAAATCAAAACCCCTTTTAAAATAGAAAACTTCATGCAAAGTGATGACATGCAAGACTATAAAGAGTTAGATGAATATATAAACAATCTCAGTGATGATGATCGAGAACCTCACCTAACTAGACAGGATTACAAAATATATTTAGACCAAGAACCTTTGTTCGGGAATGAGGAAAGCATAAATAATCTTGGAGAGTTTGATTATCAAGGAATCTCCGACTCTATAATGGTTGAGCTTCAACAGAAATATAATTTAAGGCCTAGAAATAAAAATTATACAACTGTTCCACCTAATAAGATCTTGTTGAGAAGTAAAACGAATGAGGCAACTCAAACATCCACTGAAACACAAGTTGCCAAAAAAAAAACGGTTGAAACACAAGCTGCAAAAACAAAGACAATTGAAACAAAAGAAACACAGACTAACATGCCAAAAAAAAGAGAAACAAAGATCCCAACTAGAGAAGCCGAAAGGACAATCAAAAGTTTCAATCTGGAAAGTGAAATTAATAAAATCAAAATTAGTGTACCTCTGGTTGAACTGGCGAAAAATCTGATTTATAGAAAACAAATTGCCAAGATGATAAATTTCTCAGATGTTGAAAGTCATGCAGACGTTATTAATTTAGAATATGATAGACCCACTATAATGTTTGGTCCGCATATCGAAAATGGTAAAGACCATGTTGCTCCTTTTTATATTATGATGATTGTGAATGATCACCTACTCCATAAATGTATGTTGGATTCTGGAGCCTCCCACAACTTAATGCCCAAATTTATTATGGAAAATCTAGGTCTCGAGGTTACTAGGCCATACCGAGATCTGTATTCTTTTGATTCAAGAAAAGTTAAATGTCTTGGTATGATAAAATATTTGGTGGTTAATCTTGCACAGATCCCTGTGAAGAGTATTATTATGGATGTAGTTGTTGATGATATCCCTGCAAAGTATGGCATGTTGTTATCCAGGCCTTGGGGCACTAAACTCAGAGTATTACTTCAACTTGACATGATGTATGCTACGATCCCAATCTTCGATGGATAGTTCACCCGTCTATACAGAGAGACAAGATTGGCATATACTGTAAGTGACCCACATAACCCAAATAATTACCCGGTATATATCGTCGATCAAGATTTAGGAAACTGTATATTATCAATTGATGATGGTTTCGATGAATGTACAAAAGAAAGTTGTACAGAAGAAGAAAACAAAAATGTAAATAGTATAGGATTTTGGAAAATGTTTTTTGATGGTATTTCATCCCGGGAAGGAGCAAGAGCCGAAGTGTTGTTTGTGGCACCCGGAGATGAATTCATTATTACTTTCTCATATAGATTGCAGTGGGACATTGACTATACCAATAGCATATGTGAGTATGAAGCTCTGGTCTTAGGATTAGAAGCTGCCAGGAAGTTGAAAATTGAAAATTTAATAGTCTATGGTGATGCAGAACTAATTGTAAAACATATAAGGCAACAGTATCAAGCCAAACATCCAAAGCTAAGGTCATATAGGAACTTCACCTGGGATTTGATAGAAAACATTTTCTTATCGTTTAATATCCATCATATCCCCAGGGTAGAAAATCAACAAGCTGACTCTCTGGCGAAAGTGGTTGCTACTTTTATGCCACCTATCGTCTTGAAGCTAAAGTATCACATAGAAATGAGGCACAGGACTTCAATACCAAACAACGTTCAACACTGACAGGTCTTTGAAGACGATGAACAGATCAAACAATTTCTAGAAATGGTGGATGAATTTTCCGAAACACACATTGACCAGGAAAATCAGAATGACCCTACTTGGATCATGCAGGAAGATGAAGAACCTCAGAATTCCAGGATAAGATCGTTAACCATCACATGTTGGTGCTGAAAAACAATCAAATTCCTAAGGGTTTGATTCCATTAGAAAGATTATTTGATTAGGATGATACACCCCTAAAGTCTACCTTGCAACCTCAACCCGAAGAGGTTGAAGATTGTGATATAGGCACTAAGGAAAACCCTAAGCTGGTAAAAATATCTAAATACCTTCCACCCGAAACGAAACTTAAATATGATGAGTTACTCAAATAGTACAAATATGTCTTCGCTTGGTCTTACGATGAGCTAAAAACTTATGATACCACTGTCATCGAGCATAAAATCCATTTGAAACTGAGCATCAAACCTTTCAGGCATAAACTTAGACAGATAAATCCTATACTCATGCCTCTGATAGAAAGAGAGGTAAAAAATCCCCTTGATGCAAAGATTATTGTTCCA
>SNQJ01S0155840.1:22398-41798 GCA_010110895.2 Picea sitchensis | reverse complement strand
GACATTGCATTAATGATATGATACAAAGCTTAAATTGTGAACATTGAATGCTGATTAGCTTTTCATGCTTTATTGAGAAGTGATATAAGTCTTTGCTTTATTAGCCATCATCGATTTCGTCAATAATAGCATTGATTTATTGCTCATATATTGATCGAAAGATAGTCTTGAATGCCTTTGAAGTACTAACCCACTGCATGCATATATTCTAGCTTTGTTGTCTTGTCTCGCAAACAAGTGCCATCCAGTGGAAGAACTTCTCTTGACTATCTCTCTTGGGCAGCAATCTGTGGAAGGGGTTTTCCTTGACTTGATCTTTACCTTTAGCCCTTCACTAAGCCAGATTGCCTTAGGGACGTCTCCCTTGGACTTGCCCTCCTAAATAGAAAGAGCCCCCCATCGAGGTGACAGTGGGTGGGGAGGCTCCTGTTACGCCGGTTTCAAGCCCTGACTCAAGCCCTTGGAACTATCCTACAAACCGTGCGATAACAGTACCAAAACCCTAACTTGCTAAAACCCTAAGAAGTCCGCCCCCCTCCTTGAGATGCTTGTTGCCGCCTTATACACACCTGGTCTAACGTGGAAGAAATATTCAATCCACTTGGTGTGTCCTTGGGGGCAAGTTTAGAGTCAAGGTGCTGTCACTTGATCCTCAACTCCTCCGTCTAGGCCAACTCCTAGCGAAGCCAAGGGGGGTAGTCCCTATGAAAAATAATCTAAGGCTTTTACTCTATTGAAACTGAAAAGCAAAAACTATTCTAGGAGTTTATTTGGAACAAAAGATTAAATAAAGAATCATAAGTTACCCAAAGGATACAGCCTATGAAAACCCCATAAACATTAATCATTCACCACATAACTTTAAATCAATAGATAAGCTGACAAGAAATAATAGAAGATAGACTAGTGCCAGATAAAAGTAAATGTGATGTGATGAACGTGCCGCGTTAATTTTATCTTGAAGATTTTATTTAAGGGATTTTGGATATTAAAACAATCTTTGAATTCGTGAAGTGGGGATTGAAGTCGGGGTCCCCACTTTTTGTGTGCAAAGTGAATGTGGCATCTTTGCTTGTTATTCAACAATCTTAGAGACTTACCGACCGGGTGTGCCGTAGGTCCAACGAGGAGAGTTTCCCCCAGACTTAACACACTCCACCCATGGTAGAGGTCTTAGATGAATAACACAACAAAAATATTTCCCTAGTTAAACTAGCATGCATTGCTCAAACCATTTCTGGGTCCCCAAAGCCACTTGAGCGTAGCAGTAGAATTGCATACGTGGTTGAGCAACTTGGGTTTATTTCCAATATCTTGCAAAAGGGAAACTAGCAACTAGTATTCTATGAAAGGAAACCTAAACTTTGTAGTTGATTTTAGGACTTCAATTTAGTGATTGTGAGTTGATTTTATCTTTTTATTCAAAGCTAACACTAACAAAATAAGAAAAGACATGGGAAGCAACCCCGAAGCAAGAAAGAAAAAAAACAACACCGGTTTCCCCCCCAGGGGCAGGGGAAACGACGAGAGACGAACTTTGTGGCTCGCAAACTTTATTACAACTCTACACTACTTATTTTTGAATGCACTTGATCTTTATAATGAGAGATCAAGGCTTACAATGCTTTTTTAAGTCAAAAAATGAACTAGAGAGTTCCTGGCCACACCGGGGGGTTCTGAAAGAGGTTTAATCTTCGAAACTTGGGCGGAGCCTCCCCTTGTACCTGTTACTTCTGCGTGAAAACAACAAGCTATTAATGTCGAAAGATGGCCAAAAACAATCTGGGAAGTGTCTTTGGTCAACTCTAAAAGATACAAAATTTAACTAAGTAAATCTAGGCTAAAGCAAGGAAAATTAACTAAGGAGTGAGAGCTAAAAAGCTAGCCTCCTTAGGGTTTTTTGGACTGATTTAAAATCAACAAGTAAAGCACTTTATAATTGTAGAATTTATAAATTGAAAGCTCACACAGATCTGCCTACTATTAGCGTCGAAATTATACTATGAAAAAAATGGCTAAAATAAAGCAAAATATTGATTAGATCTAGATACAAGTAAATATTCTTTCAATTAACTTTAGATCTGATCTTAACAGCTGCATGCAACAGATTTAGGACATAATTTATCTAAATCAAATCAAATACCTCCTTGCATGCAAACTAGTAACCAAAGGAAAACCAATTTTTTAAGGAAATTTTGAGTAAGAGAGGAAGATACAACTTCCTGAAAAGAGAACTTGGGCAATGGAGTCTTAGAAGTTGTGAAGAAGAACTATGTTGCTTTTAGATCTTGGAGCTTGCGGAAAGTGTAACCAAACCCATCCACATCTCGAAGCAAAAAGGTGCTTAATCCAAGAATACTTGCATCAACTTGTTAAAATTTGGAAACACCTACAACAGATCTCATACAAAACATATTAGTTAACTGAAACCTTTATGAAATGGAAAAGACTCTGAAGCAAATGAATTGTAGAATTGTAGAATTTGCACATGCAAGCAAGCTTTACAAATTCAACCCTATGGAATATCAATATTCTTCTTAAGCCAAACTTAACAAAACAAATGCAAGTAACTTAAAAGATATCACCTCATGAATGTAGCACCATCAACATTTAACATTCACACATTGAACACTCCTTCATAGATCTCCAAAGCCTTTTATTCAATCCTCAATAGAAAAATATGATAAATTACAATGATAGCACCTTCCCAAAATTCCAACTAACAAATGGAGAGGGGTCGACCTTCCTTTATACAATAATTGGTGACAACTCCAAAGGAGATGCGCATGGGAGAGGAGGAGTGGTGCATAGGTTAAGTGTGGTGAGTGTGGAGTGGAGATGAGATGGAGAGTAGTGAAGGGAGGTGGAAGTGGAGTGTTGGGGAGTGATGTGAGGTGAAGTGAGGGTGAGTGGGAGTGAACTCAAGTGTGTGGGAGTGTGAGGGTGAGTTGTGAACATTGGGATGTGCACCCTCTCTCCAAATGCGCCACATGTCCATGTGGGGTCAAAGTCCCTACATTGGACTCTCCTCCATGCCATGTCACTCCAGTGAAGTCACCTCCCTCTCTAGAGAACTCGTCCAAGCTTCCAGTTGACTAGGGACAAAGAAAAAACATGTTTTCAACATGTTCCCCAGTTTTCCTAAAAAATAGGAAATTAATTAAATGACTCTTTTTGTATATATTTTTTGAGATAAATTCATTTTTTAGTGATAAAAGTCATTTTTTTGACTCAACAGAAGGGGAGTAGGGGTTTAAATGGTATTCTGGCTTGGAAAACAAGCATAAATATGGCATCTGACAATGACTGATGCCATATTTTTATAATTTATTGACTTATAATTAAAAATTTCCGTTTTGCGGGAAATTTATTATTTCACTTAAACATTAAAAAAAACCTATCAAGCCTAGCCGCAACTTCCATATGACTCATTAGACATGACCTAGCATGAACTCGTATACATTTAGACACTAGACATTGGTTATACCATGCCAAGGCCTAACCACCAGCACATACTTAAGCTTTGGAGTCAGTCTCTGAGTGAAAAAACTTATAAATTATTAATTGCCCACTAAGGCAGGCAAAAAATAATTAACAAGTGAAAAAAAAACACTCTAGAGTACATGTTCGTACCTAGGTCTTAGGTGGCCAATAGTCTTTTACAACTTTCATGCTCAAGTCATTTATTACAATGCCCCCAGAGGGATGGAAATGCGGAAAAAGTGGTCTTTAAAAAGACCTGTTGAAGTTGTGAACTCTGAAAAATGAGCATCTGACTGCCCAATCTTTGGCGGCTCATCTGAAAATCCAGCTAGTGCAACTTGGTGGATAACATAGGCTCCATATGGGGACATGTTCTTGATCTTTTTATAGAAAAGGAGAGCATGCGAGAATCCAGAATCCGTGACCTTCATCACAAATGTCTCGCCAAAAACAACATATGTAACACATATATATGAAAGCCAACATATGTAGATACAAGTTACACTAATAATACAAGAAAATGAAAAATGCTGAAAATAAAATATAAAGAGAAAAGGTTAGAGAGATATGTTACAAGGGATGCCCCCATGGGCATCAGATGTCATCATTGAGAAGCAATTTGGAAAGTTGTCTGCTCATTGGTAGCTTTAACCTTTCCACTGTCTGATTGACTGAAGTAGAAACTACATGAATAAACCATGTCATGGACGAAATAAGACCTCAAATGTCTGAATAATCCCTGTCCGGGATGACTTGTCGAAGATCCTTTTCCAAATTTTATTAACTTGGAGTTTTTCCTGGGAATAGACCACCCAAGAAACATGTGTTTTTCTTTATTCAACCAAATTTTGAAGTTTGGTAAGCCTTGTAAATTTTTCATGAAGCTTTGCATTGGACTGTCATGGTGGAAGGCTAGCCACTGCTCATAATGATCTGGAGTTGATAAATTGAAGTTATCTTCCAATTTCCCATTATCTGTCATTAATTCATCTGATGGTTGAGAGATTGGAACTGGAACTGTCAAGACATCTGCTTCATTGATCATTTCAGTTTCATCATAACTGTTGAAGATCTTCTCTGAGGAGATGGATTCCTCAGGAGGAGGGTGGGAATCTGAATTATCTGGACACTCAATCATTTCAAACTCAAAATCCTTTGTTTCCTCATGACTAGTTAATGACTCATCTATAGGCTCTTCCGGAATTTCCAAGTGAAATTCCTTTTCTTGTTCACTGTGAAGCTCTGGCTCTATAGTGTATGAATACTTGATACAAGCTTCTGCCTCTGCAAGGCGAGCCTATATGCTCTTCCGAAATTTCTAAGTGAAACTACTTTTCTTGTTCATTATGAAGCTCCGGCTCTATAGGGTCTGAATATTTGATACGATCTTCTGCCTCTGCAAGGCGAGCCGTCATGGCATTTAACTTTTTCGCATAGATAAATTCTATGGCCTAAATGACTTCTTTAAACTTTTGATTAGAATTTGGTGAAACATCATTCTTAACATCTGAATTGGACCGCGGTTATATCTCAGACTCCTTCTCCTTCTATTTTCCATAAAGCATCAATCAACTCATTATAAGTTCTAACCTCGCTTATCCTTAAGTTTTGAAAACCAATCAAGATCATCATCATCAAAAGATAAAAGATAAACAATTTCATTCCCACATCTTCATATAAGGTATTGTAACACCATTTATTAAAGCAAAGGGAAACTTTCTTAACATAACGTCTAGCATCAATAACATTATTACTTTGAAAAACAAGGCAAATTTTCAATAGCTTTTTCTGAAATCAAAACGTGGATAACCATTTATTGTAGAAAAATCAATAGGTTTATAAAGATAATCCATTTCTAAACTAGGCTTATTAAAAAGAAAAGTCTAACAGAAAGGACTGGGACCCAAATATTATCAAGGATCCTATGAGAAGAAAGTTTGCCTAACCTCCTCCAAAAACACTTTCAGGTTTAAGGATGAAGCTGGCAAGCCGAGTTCCTCCTCGCATAATACTTCGCCAAATTATTTTGAAGTGGAGTTGCCGATGATCAAGTTTATTCTAAACAAAAAACAAACATCAAACAAAGAAAGCTAAAGGCAAAACAAAAAGTCGACCGAATAGAAAGATTTATCCCCAACAATCCACGCCTAAAAATGATGTTGCCTTATACACACTGGCTAACGTGGAAGTAGAAATCTTCATCCACTTGGTGTGTCGTTGGAAGCAAGTTTCGAGTCAAGGTGTCGTCACATAATCCTCAACTTTCTCCGCTTCAGGGCTAACTCCCATGGGCTTTCAAGTGGGTAGTCCCTATGAAAATAATCTAAGGCTTTTACTCTATGAAACTGAAAGCAAAAACTATTCTAGGAGTGTATTTGGAACACAAGATTAAATAAAGAAGCATAAGTTACGCAAAGGATACAGCCTATGAAAAACCCATAAACATTAATCATTCACCACATAACTTTAAATCAATAGATAAACTGACAAGAAATAAAAGAAGATGTA
The DNA here is from genome assembly GCA_010110895.2 of Picea sitchensis. Lineage (NCBI taxonomy): Eukaryota > Viridiplantae > Streptophyta > Pinopsida > Pinales > Pinaceae > Picea > Picea sitchensis. The sequence goes on along the minus strand of SNQJ01S0155840.1, from coordinate 35,807 downwards.
ATTTTCAAAGGCCGCATAAAAGTAAATATGATGTGATGAAAATGTCGCGTTTATTTTATCTTGAGAGTTTTATTAAGGGATTTGGGAGTTTTAGTAAGTCTTTGAATCCGTGAAGTGGTGATTGAAGTCGGGGTCCCCACTTTTTGTGTGAAAAAGTGAATTTGGCTTCCTTGTTTGTTATTCAACAATCTTATAGATGTGCTGACTGGGTGTGTCGTAGGTCTAACAAAGGAGAGAACGGATCTCATTGATGAGTATCCTCCCTGACTTAACACTCTCCACCCAGGGTAGAGGTCTTTAGATGAATAAACAACAAGAAGATTTTCCCAAGAACTAGCATGTGTTGCTCAAACCGTTTCTGGGTCCCCAAAACCACTTGAGCGTAGCAGTAGGATTCCATACATGGATTGAGCAATTCGAGTTTATTCCAATATTTGCAAAGGGAAACTAGCTACCAAGTATTCTATGAAAGCAAAGCTAAAATTTTGTAGTTGATTTTAGGACTTCAGTTTTGTGATTGTGAGTTGATTTTATCTTTTTATGCAAAGCTAACACTAACAAAATAAGAAAAGACACCTGAAACAACCTTGAAGCAAGAAAGAAAAACACCTACTTCGTGGGTGGGGAAACGACGAGAGACGAGCTTTGTGGATTGCAAACTTTATTACAACTCTAAACTACTTTCTTTTTGGATGCACTTGATCTTTATAATGAGAAATCAAGGCTTTCATAAATGCTTTTTTTAAGTCAAAATCAAATTTAGGAGTTCCTGAAGCAACAATCGGGGTTCTGAAAGAGGTTTAATCTTCAAAATTGGGCAGAGCCTCTCCTTGCACCTGTTACATCTGCGAATAAGCTATTAATTCAAAGATGGCCAAAACACTTAGAAAGTGTCTTGGTCAACTCTAAAAATACAAAATTTAACTAAGTAAATCTAGGCTAAAGCAAGGAAAATTTACAAAGGAGTAAGAGCTAGAAAGTTAGCCTCCTTAGGATCTTTTGGACTGATTTAAAATCAACAAGTAAAGCACTTTATAATTGCAGAATTTATAAATTGAAAGCTCACACAGATCTGCCTACTATTAGCCTCGAAATTATACTATGAAAAAATGGCTAAAATAATGCAAAATATTGATTAGATCTAGATACAAGTAAATATTATTTCACTAACTTTAGATCTGATTTTAACAGCTGCATGCAACAGATTTATGACACAATTTATCTAAATCAAATCAGATAAATTCTCCTTGCATGAAAACTAGTAACCAAAGGAAAACCAATTTTTTAAGGAAATTTTGAGTAAGAGAGGAAGATACAACTTGCTGAGAAAGAGAACTTGGGCAATGGAGTTTTAGAAGTTGTGAAGAGGAACTATGTTGCTTCTAGATCTTAGAGCTTGCAGAAAGTGTAACAAAACCCATCCACATATCCAATCAAAATGAGATGTTTAATCCAAGAATACCTGCATCAACTTGTTAAAATTTGGAAACAATTGCAAGAGATCTCATACAAAATATATTAGTTAACTGAAACCTTTATGAAATGGAAAAGAATCTCAAGCAAATGAATTGTAGAATTTGCACATGCAACCAAGCTTTACAAATTCAACCGTATGGAATAACAATATTCTTCTTAAAGTCTTTATGAAATGCAAAAGACTCTCAAGCAAATGTGTTATCCCCGATCTCTAGGATAATTAGGAGACGTCTCGAGGCCCACAGTCCTAGACATGGAGGTCGAGGAGTGATTAACCCGGAAAGATGGTTCGAGGGGTCTATCATTCTTCTTCGCTGTGACTTGTCCTATCAAGAACAATACCTATCACCATCTATTGGACTTGCATCAGAAGACTCTTGCTTCATGAGGAAATTGGTCCGTGTATTTCGGTATGTGTCATGTTTGATCATTATAACTTCTTATACATGCATCAAATTACATTTCTGATGACTGCTTGGACTTTACACTAACCCACTTGACCATTATTGTGGGGATTAATCCGGTAACTCAAGAAGCTTGTATTCATGGTTTTGGTTAGCCACTGTGGGGATTTGAAGAGCCATCGTCCGCCTCCCACCATGCTATCACTTTACATCTTATCTCCCACACATCCATCCCATTCCCTCCGGTCCCGACATTATGATGACCTACTTGAGGGGTTACACTTCGTCTCCGGTGGAAGAAGGGGCTAAAGGCCCGTGGGGTAAAAGCAAATGTAAAAGATAAAAGCCATTTGAAATAAACCTAGAGATGCTTCTCAGGGATCCCCTGGATGAAGCGCAATAAAGGCCTCGGATAAGAAAACAAAAGGGACCAAGAAAATAACAAAAACAAGACCTAACCAAGAGGATGGAGGTCTCATCACTTGTTACCCCATTATGTTCATAGTATCTAGTGTGCATGATATCGCCATTATTTGTCACCACGCCAGTGGCAATGACCTTTGGTTGCATGGTTAAGGGAAAGGGGGTCTCATCACTTAGCTACTCATCATTTCTCGCTGCAACATAGTGGTTCTCGTCACCACCAAAGGTCCTCCGTTAGACCTTGAAGTAAAAAAGAAAGAAAAGCAATAAATAAAGAATAAAGGCAATAAAGGGCTTTGGAAAAAGTGCATCCATGACTGCAAACTCAATTCTACAAAGGAACCCACGAACAACACCTACCCCCGGTCTTACTATGACTGACATCCCTAGACCATATCACTTCATGTACATGGCTTGAATGATCTTTTTGAGGAAACTTTCCTTATCTGTGGATATCTACCAATAAGTTATTCTGCTCTATTTCTTCGACTTTGCATGTTAGATCGTAATGTCTTTTAGCTCTTATATGATTTGTTAGGGGTTTCATGAATATATTTGATAACTTAATGATGAAACATGATTGGACATTGCTATGATCCCCAGGACTGATCAGCCCATGGAGGCCGTAGTCTTCGATGTGCAGGACCACACCCAGCGGACAAGTACTAGAGGACCAATACACATGGGGATAAGGATTAGTTCTGACCATTACAATGTTCACCTATTGTTGCTCGGATGGCAGAGGCAAGACAACGCTGTGATGAGCCATTCCTACGAGAAGAGAAGGATCGCTCTACCTGACACTTCGCAGCTCCCGCCTAGGGGAATCATCCATTTCGGGGATGGAACTGCTTGCCTTGATGGACGTAGGACGCCACCCGCCAGAGCAGACGCTATCTTGAGCGCGGTGGCAGCGGTGATGGAGCTATTCGCACGCAGGGTACTGAGGAGCTTCCAAGAAGGGCCAACGCCCGCTTCGATGCTTTGATTGTCAGTGGCCAACGCCTCCCCTCGGCGGCTTTGACGCCCCTTTGCTCATATTATGACATTTTTCCGGCAATTAATGAAAAATGTAATTTCAGGAGTCATCCTTGTCGGCTGCTTTAATGACCTAAATTTTAATTCAAAGGTCATGGATTGGTATAAATGAGGACGTTTCCTTCATTTTATATAACACAACTCACTCTCTGTGAGAGATTATCTTTGCCCTTTTCCTTGGTATTTTCGTGTTGGAAGTGATGGGCACCTTCTCGAGGACTTCTCGTATTTATGGTGTTTCTCTCATGGAAGGTTTTACAACCAGGGTTTGATTATGCATTCTTCATGATATGTAAGAATTTTTGCATGCAAAACTTCTTAAAGGAATGGTTGTAGGCTTAATTTCATTTGCTAATATATTGCTATTGATGGCTGTCGGGTCTTGAAACTCCCTGTGGGCAAGCACACAAGAGGGTCATCGCTATATGTCCCATGCTTGAAAATTGTTTTAGTTATCAAAAAGGAGGATATAGCCTAGCCGCTGCTACACTTATCTCCCCTTTTCCTCGAAAGTTAGCAATAAAGTATAGGTTGAAAAGAGGAGACGCCCTAGGGCCCACTAAATCTACACCTAATTTAACCTTCTGGTTTTAAAAGTTCTCGCTTCCCCGCAATTAACATCTCTTTTCTCCCTTAGACTGCATTTTGAAGCTGTACTGCTGCCAAGTGTTTAGAGAAAGAGAAGGGAGATGAGGCTCTGTTAAGCAACACCTAATGAGCTCTCCTTCCTTAGGTTTTCGATTCAAAATTCCTCGCCATCGCGCCACCATAGAACCTAACCTTCTACTCTTTAAATTTTAAATCCTCCTGGTGATCTTTGTCTCACCAATTCATATTACCCCAAGGCACCGGATATTCTTTCCAACGTTGAGTTTGTAGTGTGTAAAATCATCTTCAAACTTTCAAATTTTCGAAACCCTATCCAACCCCAACGCCAATTAACTAGGTTTATCGCCATACTTGATGCAACAACCCTTCTAACTCAACAATTAATGATGTCATGCTTTTATTGAGCTATTGTTGATAGAAATGCTCGCTATTTGGCTTCATCTTCATAGGATAGATATTGATGAATTTGTGATTTTCATTGGTTAATTAGTAAAACGTTGACCTCATCTTATTTATTATATTGTTTATTGAATGAAATCATATAGTCAAGAAGTACTAACCCTTTGAATTATAACTGCGAAATATATATATATATATATATATATATATATATATATATATATATATTGTGTTATTATTGTCTTTTCCGGGCAGGTGTTCTCAACAAAGAATTCACTTCTTTATTGGTCAGATTAGCCGTAATATCTGATACTGGTGGTAACTGCGAGGAGGGATAACCTTGAACTTTGACCTTTTTACTCTTTACCTCTTCAAAACCCCTGTGTTATCTGGGACGCCTCCCTTGGGCTAACTTCCCCTAAACAAAGAGCCCCCATCGCAGGTGACATCATGGGGAGGTTCCTCACATGCTGGGTTTGACCCATCCCTAGCCTTGTAACCCAAAATACAAACCGCACGATAACATTCAAGGCCGTTGCCGGAACACCGGAAGTTCGACTTCTCCTCAGACGACAAACCCTTTCGGTAAGCCTTGCCCCCGTAGCCTTATTTTACAAGCTTACCCAATGACTCCACCAGGGTGTTTTCCTTTATTTGATGATTTCAAGCAAATCATCCGGCGACTCCACAAATAGCTAATGACGACTCGTAGTGGATGTCAATATATGCTTTCATCTACTACTATGACCTCTACAAATCCTGTCACCCCTGTAGTTCTCCCAAATGGTCTCATGTAAAGAACTCGTCCTTTAAGCTTAGCTAACACCCAAGGGGGGATTACATGATCTACCCAAGAAGGTCAGGTCACCTAAGTTCTCAGGGGAAGATGCATCCTATGGCAACTCTCATTGGAACAACTTATGTGATGCATTCCAGTTTCACCAACCCAGACAAGAACACCCCGATGTCTTCTTAAGGCTCTTTGTGAGCTCACTCACCTGAAGTGCCAGAAGATGGATTAAAAAAACTCCCGAAAGGAAGCGCCAAAAGCCCCAAGAACTCTGAACTAGCCTCCGTGAAGATCGGTGTGAAAAAGAAAGCATGGAATCCCTTTACTCTCAATACACTAATATTCGCAAAGCCTCTAGCGAGGGCATTAGGGATTTCAATGATAGAATCAATCTTCTCCTAAAAAAAATCCGACCTAACCTAAACTCAGAAGAAAATATCCTCCAACATTACTTGAACTCATTAGAAGGAATCTTGCAATTTACCCTCAAGGATCGATCACCCTCGACTCTAGAAGAAGCACAAGACTTCGCTGTCGGACAGCAGAACCTCGAAGTTCTAAGACTTTCCCAATCAAGTCAATCTCTTGGACAATAATGACCCCAAGGAATCTAGTAATGAGAGTCCCCTGTTTCCAGCCTAAGCCCCCTAGGAAATTTTGAAGTGTTCCATGCCTCCCAAAAGGAAATGGAGCACAACTTTCTCAAATACAAACAATGTTCTGATACAACATAAGCCATCCGAGGATTTGGGCATGGCCACTTAGAAAAACATAACTTTGAAGATGCCTTGTTTGTCTTCGACACACCAATGTTGGAAGATCAAGATATGAGTGGAGATGATAAGTCTGAAGAAACTGATCCAAGCATTATATGTCTCAGATCCCGCAGCGGGTTAAAAGGATTCGTGGAATGTTAGAAATTTCTTTTCTAAAAAGCAGGACTCAGATGACCACTTGCCTTTTAAGGGGATTCCCACACCATACATAACGGTCACTTACAGCTGACAGAACAAACTCCCTTTTCAGTGGATCCATACTCGTTTCAAGATTGTCCCACTTTTCCTTGACAGGAGAAGACACAGATTGGGGTGATTTTCTCGATGATGCCTCTGACACCTCTAAGATTCAGACTAAGATGGCTATCCAATACAAAGAGAAAGTAATTTCATTGAGTGGAACAAAAATGTTTCCAAGGACATAAAAGTTACAAACATCGTAAAACCTACAAACATTATGGACGAAAACCCTTGGTGTTTACAATGCAATGAAGCACATTGGGAACATGAATGTCCTGTAATAGTTGGTGGCTATCAACAGGTAAACAATATAGACTACTTCTTAGAAGGCCCTCAAATAAATATTTCTATTGAAGAGCATCAAGAGGCTATCAAAGAAGTAGCCAGGTCAGACAGGATGGCGGTAATAAACAAACTAGGACCAGAATCAATAAAGAGAAGCAAATAAACAAGAGTTCTAGGTGTATATAAGAAAGAAGTTGGACCAACCTTCCACTCACCAAACAAAAAACCCACCTTTAGATGTAATCTTTCCTAAAACATACAATACTGAAAGGGTTAACCTGAACTTTGACCTTGAAGGGCATTATCCAAGATGCTTGTAACCATCCCTTGAGAGAAGTCATCAAGGGTACCATCTATCAAAGAGCGATGGTTACAACTTTCCAAGGATCGCATGGGCCATCGAAGATGAATCCATAGGTCGATCCGCATTATAAATTGCATTACAACTTTATGAGCAAAAATCCAAAGTATTCACCAAAGATGACAGCACGACAAAACCGGGTCAATTCTCATAATGTTCTCCTAAGATATGCCTATCGCGAAAGAGGAAAATTAATCGTATCAATGGTCCACGAAAGAAGAATACCAACAACTCATGGACGATCTCAAACCTCGCCAGGAATCGAGATCAAAATACTAAAGAAGTTAAAGATGTAACGGATCCGCCTTCTTCACGCCAGAAATCTTGTATGCATCTCATCCCACCTCCCTCTACGCAATACTCTAGGGTTATTCAAGGAACGACCAGTTTCAGAGTCAAAGAGTACAAGAGGGAGACACGGTTGGGATGCCACAAGCGGGAAGCCTATTGATATCGAAGAAAACAATCGTTTTTGGCTTAGCCCTTTATTGGCATCCTGCTAAGGAAGTCAAGCATCGACTCCTATAACCCGTCATACCCATAGAGGGAAGAAGGCGACGCGTCTGGCCGGGCCCTCTCAAACCCCACCAAGGTGGTGGGACATGACCGTATTGCAAGTATGAGTAGTTAGGCATTTTCCGTGTACTATGCTACCATCCGGTGATTTTATCGCTTTGTTTCCCCTTATATGCATCCTCACATTGATTACCATATGTATACATGTTATACTGGCGGCGGTAATACCACCCCACCTTTTGTTGTCATGTTTCTTTTCGCGTGAGCAAAATCACAGGTTTATGCCTTAGATGTTGAGGTTCTCATGCTTCTACTTCAAGGAGCACATGTCCCCTCGAAGTTGGAGCTTCTATGTTATCCCCCATCTCTAGGGATAACTAGGAGATCATGTCTCAGGCCCACAGTCCTAGACATGATTACCGAGAGCAGATTGACCCGAAAGTACGGACTCGAGGCTCCATCCTTCTTCTTCTTCGCTAGACTTGTCTTATCAGCAGCAAAGAACTTCCATCACCATCTATTGATTTGTATCGGAGAAGACTCTCGCTTCATGAGGTAATTGGTCCGTATCATGGTATGTGTCATGTTTGATCATTATAACTTTCAGAGGCGCATCTGCCCTTACATTTCGATAACCGCCGGGATCTACACTCCAACCCTACTCACCATCATTGGGATTAATGGGTGACCTAAAGAAGTTTGTATTCATGGGTTTTGGGTTAGTCACCGGGGATTTGAAGAGCCATCATCTCATCTCAACCATAATTATCACTTTCCACATTCTTCCCACATCCATCCCATTCCCCTCGGCCCGCATTGGGATGACCTACTTGAGGGGTTACACTTCGTTCTATGGGAAGAAGGGGACAAAGGCCCGGGTAAAAGCAACCGGTAAAGATAAAAGCCATAGGAAATAAACCTAGAGATGCTTCATCCAGATCCCCCGAGAAGGCAAAAGGCCTCTCGAGAAGAAACAAAAGGGACTCAAGAAAATAACAAAACAAGACCTAACCAAGAGGATGGGAGGTCTCTCATCAATGGCCTACCATTATGTCTATAGGTATCTAAGAAGTATGACATCGCCATTATCCGGTCACCATGCTGTGGCAATGACCTTCGGGTTGCATGGCTATGTGGGTAGTCCATCACTTAACCAACCTTATCATTTCGCTAAAATACCACGGGTAACATCAGCGCCTTTGGTCACCACGCCAAGGCGCTGTCCTCTTTAGTCAGACTTGGAAGTAAAAAAGAAAGAAAAAGGCCAAATAAAGAATAAAGGTAATAAAGGTCTTCGAAAGTGCATCCATGACGGTACAACTCACCTCCTACAAAAACACCCACCTGACAACACCTGTCCTTTGTCTTACTGTGACTGGACATCCTAGACCATATCAATTTCATGTACATATTTCAATGATCTTTGTGGAAACTTTCCTTTTCTCAGGGATATCTACCAATAAGTTATTCCGCCTATTTCCTTCGACTTTGTATAGTAGATCGCTGTAATGTCTTTGAGCTATTAAAATATTTGTTAGAGATGTTATGCATATTCGATAAATTTAATGATGAAACATGATCAATACATTGCTATGATCTCGGTGGATCCATGAGCCCATGGAGGCTAAGTTTTGGATGTGCGACCATACCCCATTTACGTACCAAAGGGACCTGTACATGGGATATGATTGGGCTCTGACCTCCATAACAAGAGCCCATCGATGGTCACCGGATGGCGGAGGCAGGACAACGCCAGGATGAGCCCTTGCATGAAGAAAAAGAAGGACGCCCTCACCAGGAAACTTTGGCGTATCCTACTCTGGGGAATCATCCATCGATGGAACGCTTGTCTTTGATGGACGTGACGTCACTAACGAGCAGACGCTATCCCCAGCTGGTGGCAAGCAGGATGGAGCTTATTGGCACGCAGGGTACTGAGGAGCCCAAGAAGGGCCAATGTCCGCTTCCTCGATGCTTGATTTGGCTCCAAAAGGGCCAACGCCTCAAAAAGGGCTTGACGCCCCCTTTGCTCATACATGACATTTTCCGCAATTAATGTAAAAACAAGCAAATTTTGTAATGCCCTCGTTTACTGCTTTAATGACCTAAATTTTAATTCAAAGGTCATGGATTGGTGTAAATAGAGGACGCCCTCATTTTAAACATAACACAACCTTACCTCTGTGAGAGATTATCTTTTAGTCTTTTCTTGGTATTCTTGGCCTTGGAAGTGAGGCACAACTCCTATTGGAGGACTCTCGAATTTATTTTCTCTCATGGAAGGTTTTACAACTAGGGTTTGATTATGCATTCTTCATGATATATAAGTGAATTTTCTTATAAAATCTTCTTTAGTGAATGGTTGTGGCTTAATTTCTTACATTTGTTATTATATTACTATTATGTCACTGGACCTCAAACCCTAGGTAGCAAGCACACTAGTAGGTCATCATATATGCCCCTATGTTTGAGGAAATAGTTTTAGCCATTGCAAAAGGAAGATATAGCCTAGCCGCTAAGCTGCCATCTCTAATCTCCCTTTTCCTCGAAGCTAGCACAAAGTATAGGTTGAAGAGAGGAGATTCCCTAGGCCTAGCAACCCACACCTGTGGTTTTAACCTTTCTGTGGTTTGAAAAGCCTTCTGCCCCTAAACACTTCTCCCTTAGATCTGTACTTTGAAGCTAGCCGTTTTGCCAAGTGTGTTTAGAGAAAGAGGAAGGAGCATGAGGCCTTGCTTAAGCAACACCGGAATGAGCCTCCTTCCCTTAGGGTTTTGATTCTAGGGCCCTGCTATTGCAGCACCATAGAACCCTACCCTCCTGTCTTTAAATTTTAAATCCTCCTGAGATCTTTTGCCCTCACCTTTGACTCCATATTACCCTAAGGCACTGATATTCTTTCCAACGTTGAGCTTGTTGTGTGTAAAATCATCTTTCAAACTTTCAAATTTTGAAACCCTAACTAACCCTAACGCCACTAACTAGGGCTGACGTCATACTTGACGCAACAACCCTTCTAACTCAGCAATTAATGATGACGTCATGCCTTTATTGAGCTATTATTGATAGAAAATGCTGTTGGCTTGGTCATCTTGTGATAGATATTGATGAATTTGTGATTTTCATTGGTTAATCAGTAAAACGTTGACCTCATCTTATCTATTATATTGCTTATTGAATGAAATCAGATAGTCAAGAAGTACTAACCCTTTGAATTATAACCTGCAAATATATATATATATTGTGTTATTATTGTCTTGTTTCGGGCAGGTGTTCTCAACAACGACTCCACTTCTTTATTGGCTGATTAGCCGGAATATCTGATACTGGTGGTAACCTGCGAGGAGGGATAACTTGAACTTTTGACCTTTTACTCTTTACCTCTTCAAACCCCAGGTTACCAGGGACGTCTCCCCTGGGCTAACCTCCCTAAACAGAAAGAGCCCCCCATCGAGGTGACATTGGGTGGGTAGGTTCCTGTTACGCCAGTTTGACCCTTATCCTTTAGCCTTGTAACCTAAAATACAAACTGCGCGATAACAAAATGAATTGTAGAATTTGCACATGCAACCAAGCTTTACAAATTCAACTGTATGGAATAACAATATTCTTCTTAAGCCAAACTTAACAAAACAAATGCAAGTAACTTAAAATATATCACCTCATGAATGTAGCACCATCAACATTTAACATTCACACATCGAACACTCCTTCATAGATCTCCAAAGCCTTTTATTCAATCCTCAATAGAAAAATATGATACATTACAATGATATCGTCTTCCTAAAACTCCAACTAAGAAATGGAGAGTGGTCAACCTTCCTTTATACAATAATTGGTGACAACTCCAAAGTAGATGCGCATGGGAGAGGAGGAGTGGCACATGAGCTAAGGGGAGTGGCGCATAGGTTAAGTGTGGTGAGTGTGTAATGGAGAGGAGAGGAGATGGAGAGTAGTGAAGGGAGGTGGAAGTGGAGTGTTGGGGAGTGATGTGAGGTGAAGTGAGAGTGAGTGTTAGTGAACTCGAGTGAGTGGGAGTGTGAGGGCGAGTTGTGAACATTGGGATGTGCGCCCTCTCTCCAAATGTGCCAAATGTGCTAAGTGGGGTCGAGTCCCTACATTGGGATCTCCTCCATGCCATGTCACTCTAGTGAAGTCACCTCCCTCTCTAGAGAACTTGCCCAAGCTTCCAGTTGACTAGGGACAAAGAAAAAACATGTTTCCACCATGTTCCCCAGTTTTCCTAAAAAATAGGAAATTAATTAAATGACCCCTTTTTCGTATTTTTCGAGATAAATTCATTTTTTAGTGATAAAAATCACTTTTTTGCCTCGATAGAAGGGGAATAGGGGTTTAAATGGTTCTTTGCCTTGGAAAACGAGCATAAATATGACATCTAACAATGACTGATGCCATATTTGTAGATAGTTGTTTATTTCTTTCATTTGTAGCTAATTCAATTCTTTGTATTTAGTTGTAATCTTTGTAAAGTTTGAAGTCTAAACTCTTTAACTTTAGTTGACCCCTTGCCCAACCTTAGGCACTAGTCTTAGTTGACTTAGGGAAAGGGCTTGCCTTTGCATTAAAATCTTGCACTTTGCATTGTTTGCCTTTCATATAGGCTAGATGCCCCCCAACCTTTAAATAATTAAAATCAACTCCTATAACACCTTAATCACTTACATAGTAACTAGTGTCTACCCCCCTTGGCTTCCCTAGAAGTAAGCCTAGATGGAAGAAGTTCAAGTCGAGTTGACGGTGGGCTTGAACTTTGACATTGTGCCTCCAAGGACACACTAAGTGGATTGGACTTAGTCCACGTTAGCAAGTGTGTATAAGGACGACAACATCTTTGGCGCCTTTGCCGGGGATAAGTCTTTTATCCTTGGTCTAAACGACATAACTAATTTATTCTTTAAAAACTAAGTAATAAACTTTAGTCCCTAATTTTTTTTAACTTGGATTGGTTTATTCTTGTTTGCTTACTCTCCAAGTGGCGAATCCATTGAACAAATCTTTGAAGTATACTACCAGGAGCACTTCACAAGGAGTGACTTACTCTTTTCTTGAACCTGAAAAGGTTTATAGGAGGAGAATAAATCGCCTTGCTCCTAGAAGGCTACTTGAAAGTCTTGGGGAAGAAGCATTCACTGAGATTCAAATTTTGTTTCAAACTAATAATCAACCAACTGTTAATACTACAACTACTAATCCTAACGTAATCATGAGTGCCTTTTTGATACCTTTGAATTTTGCAGCCATCCAAGGGGCTCCTCATGCAATTCCTGAAAAAAATATTGAGAAGTTGCCTTGTTTTCAGGGGAACAATGCTATTAGTGTACATTCTCACATTCTGAATTTTGATCTATGTGTATTCAAATGGTGTAGAGGTCATGATGAAGAGGATGTTAAGATGCCCCTGTTTGTCTACTCTTTAGAAGGGGATGCTGCAAAATGGTTTTCAGAGCAAGATCCCAACAAATTTAGCGCCCTAGTTGAAATAGTCCAAGCTTTCAAGGAAAGGTGGGGTGACAAAAGATAAAATAGATTTTTACTAGCTTCCCTTAGCTCAAGTCAGAAGAAAGAAAATGAGACAATGGAAGAATTTAATAAGAAGTTTAATGACTTGGTAAAAAGTCTTCCTACTACAATTAAGCCTTCAGATGCTACAATTTTGATCTATTATATGGAAGCTTTTCGGGGAGAAATGAGATATCAGTTAAGGGATAAGGATGCTCAAAATATCAAGGAAGCATAAACTTTTGCAGTGAGGATTGATAAGAATATGCAGGATGCCAGGAAGTCCAACATTCCTAGTTTTTCTAGAGCTTCTTCTTCCAAGAGTGTTGAGGAGAAGAAGAAAGTAGAGGGTCAAGAGTCTTCCAATGATGGAGTTAAGGAATTGACTCAATTAATTAAGCAAATGGAAATTAACCATGCCAATCAGATTGCTTTGCAAACTAGATTGATCACTATGGAGAGAGCCCAAGCTAATAGATCTCATCATAAGCCAAATGATAAGTGGCCAAAGAGATCTCCTCCACATGATCAAAGGCCACCTAATCCTTTTGAGTCCACCAACTTGGTAGATC
>SNQJ01S0155839.1:0-22388 GCA_010110895.2 Picea sitchensis | reverse complement strand
TAGGGGGCATCTGTTATAACCCTAAATTGCACTATCCCTGCTTACCTGGCATCAGGCCAACTCATTGCCCTTCATTGCCAAAGCCATGCTGAACAGACTCTTCAAACACCTCCTAAATTAAGTAACCCGCGCCCTAACCTATCACTGGGCGCGTTGGAATGCTGGCAGGCCTTCTGCAGAACGCGTTGGAACGCTGGCTGGCCCACTACATCCCGCATTTACCTAACAAAGAAAAAAATCAGGAAAGTTTCCGCCGGGACGAGAAGCTTTTGGTCAGTTAACTGGAACTCCCAGCCATGCATGGCCGAGAGTTCGCCTAAAACCCTAGCTCCTTCTAGCCTATAAAAGGAGGGGTAGGGGTACTATTCAAAGGAGGAAAAATCATATCAAAGAAACTCTTCCCGATTGCCAAGTTCGTTTTGTCCCAACCCTTTAGCCTTTCCTCAAGCTTTAGGAGAATTCAAGCAAAGCAGTTGGAGGACAAAGAAGGGGAGGAGCCTAGGATCAGGATCGAGGAACGGTGGTCGGTCTCTATAATCATTGTAAGTTGATTCGTATTGATATTAATAAAAAGATTCTTTTCCCGTCCCAAATACATGAGTCTCATATGTTTTATTTGATTTATGTTTAATCTCTAACCCTCTAGTAGATCAATAGCATGCATGCATAGTTTTGTCTTGATTGCAGGATCACTTTTTGGAAGGAGCAGCAGCAGCAAGGGGATAAAGGCTCAACGAAGGATCTACATCAACCGTAGATAAAATGGTTAGTTGATTCTTCCCATGTTTGCATGAGAAAAGGGGTTTTAGGTTTGGGGTAGAAGGTTAAAAGTTATTTCTTAAGGGTCATGATCTGCATGCAATTTTAAGCCCTAGCTTGTTAGTCCGTAGGGTAGAATAACCCCACAACAGGGACAGGGGGCCATGTGGGATCATGACTCATCGGGTCATTCATTAGTTTAGACAAATCTGGCAGATTAAGCGTGGCTAGAAAGGGAATACGGGGTTGTGACACCTGACCCCATCCTCCCATGAAAGATTGTGCGTTAGGAACTCCATTCCATCCAGGATTCTTGTAAGGACCAAAACCTTGTCCGTAATTATAAGACCCTCCTCCGGGATTATTCATAAAAGATGGATTGGGCATCATTCCAGTAGGACTGTTCTGATAAGGGTTATGAAAATTGCCCCCAGTTGGATTAGATCCAAGCTGAGGGTTGTTAAAATTTCCCCCAACTAGATTAGATCCAGGTTGGGGGGTGCCCAAAGTGTAAGACTGACCTCCTCTAGGTGGGGATCTGGAGGATTGAAGTGGATTCGTCATGCCAAAAGTATTGTTCGGAATCGGCACCAAGGGGATAGGGATAGAGGGCAGAACTTGTCTGCCAGCTGGGTTGTTCCATCCAGCCGTAGAAGGATTAGAACCGAGGTTAAGAATAGGGACACTTCCTACATTAGGATTCATTTGGGGAATATGAGAACCACCAAACGGGAATGGAGTGTAAGGAGGTGTAGTGCCCCCAAGTCCAAGACTAGCGTTATGGCTAGCAACTGGGATGACAGTTGAAAAATATGAAGTGAAGTTAGGCATACCATAAGAAAATGGACTAGAATCCATGGGGATGGTCTAAACATTGTAACTCGACAAGTGGCCAAAACCCCCAAAAGGGTTTGAGGCAAGAGATGGAGAATTAACTATAGGCCGAGCCGTAGTACTGGTATAAGCCTTTGACACTGCAACTGTAGTGGCTGCAGGTGTTGAAGGAGTGACATTAAATATAGTGGGATTAGGAGTCAAAGAACTCCTAGCGTTCTGAAGACTAGACTCAGTACTCATCCTTGTGGGACCACAAGTCTGAAAAGTGGATGTGTGTGTACCACTTTTGATAACTCTACGCCTTTTAGAAGGCAAGAACTCGAAAACCGGTGGTAACTGTAACAACTGATGAGACCTGCGAGGAAGCTGGTCTGACTCCACGATGAATTATGATTCCAACCAATAAAAATATATCCTAAGGCCAACTAGTATTCAAAGAGAATACCAAAATGTCAAACGACCAATATGCATGCAAACAGGCTAAAGTGGTTGAGTGGCCTCCTTCGCTAAAGAAGGTATGCCTCATCCAAGAGGGACTTGAGACTCCCTGCTAAAGTTTGGAGGTAACAAAATCAGTTATAAGGGCCCTCGTAGGCTTAACAACTAGTCAGTCGGATCCCCCCGGAGAGGTAATCCTCCATAAAGGTTGTGTGATGTCCGACCCCTATCTGACTCAGGATACAAGCAGAATAACCCCTGCAGGTAACCTATGAGATACCTAAGTCAAGCAACTAATCAACCACTGTATAATTGATGCATAGGCGAATAGTCGTAAGTTCATATTAACATATGGGCAGGGTAGCAAAGCTCGAAACCTTGAAAGTACCACCTCTCATAGAGGTATGGGCACTAGCAAGATCCCCAAATATGAATAAATCCACAGAAATATCTCTGACACTAGGTGATTATCCAGGGGTTATCCCTTCAACTAACTTCGTGCGACCTTGTGCATAACTCCGGTGTGAGCGGAGCCTCCTGATATTACCAATTATACAATGGAATTCTCAACTCCCTGTCTCAGACACATATGTTGATTTAATTTCCTTGGATAAGCTTACTCACAAAATCCTATTCCAAGGCACTAAATCCTAGGCTAGTTTGTGCACCCTAAAAAATAAAATCGTGACTAATCAATTTTAGTTTAAAGTGTAAATTTTATTGGCCGTGGTTACTCAAAAAGGTATGGAAGTGAAACTCATGGTGTTATGACTCTGCAAGAAAATAAATATGGATATAATGCAAAGTCTATCTTTAAATTTTCAATGAATGATATGATAATAAAAATAGTGCAGTCTTCAATTTCAACTCTGCAATTCAGAAGTAAAATGCAATCTTTTGCTACATGTGCTAAGCTAATGATAAAGATTCAAAGATAAAAAATGCCAACCAATGTAAAATGCCTATTTGTTTTTTGTATTTTCAATATATTGAAAAGAAAATGCATGGACTGAAGAGCAACCTGATATATAAATTCTACTGTGTATGAAAGAAATAACTCAAGCAGAATACTAAGCAGCCCAGAGACCTAGGAAAAATAAAAAATGGAAAACAAAGAGAAAGACTCCGCCCAAAAATTGAACTCCAAACAGGTTTCCTGTCATCCCAAATAATCTCAATAGGCACTACAAAGACCTAAGAAGGCTCAACAAACTTCAAATCTCACCCAACAGTCACTAGACCAAGCAAATAAGCAAGGGTAAGTGGTATACACGACTTTTCAGGAGAACAAAGCATATATACGGTTCTTGCAGTGAGACAGAAAGCATGTATACATGACTGCCAAGGAAAAAAGGGCATATATGCTTTAAAACAAGGCCAGGCAAGGGCGAGAGACTGAAAAATCAGACCTAGAGTGAACAAAATCTGTCAAGCAGTGATACGACAAGAAACACAAAGGAAAAAGAGCAATGTAGGAAGAAAAAGTATTTCAACCCTTAGAAGGAAGATCTCTCCCCAGTGGAGTTGTCATTTCTATTACAAGGGAAAAAATCTCTATGGCCAAGGGTAAACCACAACAGATAGGTATGACTGAAGAAATCAACTGAATTCCAGCATATGCTATATAGACTAATCTGCAATATAAGAAAGAGGCCTACCTCTATCCAACGTTTGATGATGTTCCACCGTTGAGCACTTTGACCCAAAGCTTTATACCTGCAAGAAGTTCTCAAAAAACAAGCAAAGCAAGTATATAGTGATCATGTAAAAGGGTTAGCACATCAGATAGCATAATCTATTAATAAACATTACAAACACGCCCATGGATAATAATCATATATTTGCAAGATACCAATAGGACAGGAAAGGAGTATTTCTATTAATAATTGATCACCAGAAGTGACAACATTACAAACTTCCATGTCGGCACGGTTTGAAACCAAGAAACCAAGTTCCTTCCAACTGGGTCTCCACCACTTCAATCCTGCACCAAAGGCAAGCTCAAAGGAAAGAGGCAATGAGGTCCTCTCAACAATAAGGGAAGAGCTTGGGGGCTGAACATTGTGTTCAGACTTGAGGGAAAAAGGGATGCAGACTCAATATGAAGTAATTTCTCCAGAGTAACTTTGCTCTCAAATTTGAATGCTTTCTCCTCTTTTCCATAGCTTGAAATTGTGCTCTTATAGCCTTCATAATGCAACTGAAGGGCTGAGTCAGAATGTTTCCAGTATATGGAAGGCCAAGGATCAGAGATCTCCTGTCGTGACATGGAAACCCAACCTCATTTTCTATTTTCTGGTAGAAATTTTGATATACGTGAGCTGTAGTGGAGCAACAAGCGTATACGCTTCTTGTATAACTGATAGGGAGTGTATATGTGGAAAAATGTATATTTTTAGCTCTGGATTCATCAAAAAGTGATGATAAGTCTGCATAGGGAAATGGAAAAAGGACCTCTGTGAAAGATAACAATGGTGAGGCAAATCTTTTTATAACAGGGGGTTCACACTATTCATTTTGTTCACTCTCTCCATTCACTCTTTCACTCATTCATTATTCCTCATTCATACTTGATCTTGGTTTGGGAAAGAAAAATAATGAATTGTTGGGAAAGGAGACATTGTTTGTTGGATGTAGTAATTGTTGGTGTATTCTAGCCATGAATTGATGCACGTATGCCTGAGATGCATTGGCATGTACTAAATTTTATTCACAACTATGAATCATGAGAGTCCCAACATGGATATTCTTGACCATATGCACTAGAGCCCTGGAAAGAAGTGGACAACCTAAGGAACTACGTGGCATTGAAGAGGGTTCACTATCTTTGGGTGGTGTAGGCTGCAGAGAACATAGATGGTGTACTTTGCATTGCTATTTGTTGAGAAACCGATGAGAGATTGAGTACTGACTAGTTTGGGAAGTTGAGTGTCGTCTAGGAACCTATCCTTATGGATCCATAGCCTTGGCTCAGGGGTGACGGCCTGCTGTTCAGATTTGGAACAACAACATATATGGTTGGGTGGAACATCCTTGGTCTCCAACCAGTTGTTGATTGGTTTTATTAAAGATAAGTTCTATATGTCATGTGTTTCTATGCTTGTATGTTTATTTCTGTTGTCTATTAGTTATTATCCTTGAGATTCACATTTATAATATGAAAACTTGTTGGTTATTTGTGTGCATGTCATATTTTTCATTTATTTTATGTTGTAGAATGGATCTTGATTATTGCATGCGAGTCCTTCATGCTTCTTTATTAATTTAATGTTATCAGAATTTGAAATTGGTTCAAGAAGTGTGTTTTGAAGTAGCATGGCTAGCCTGCTAGTTGTTGGGTATGTTACATATTATTATCAATGCTCGAGGTTCAAAATTGAACTTGTATGGGCTAGGTGCCATGATGAATTGAGCATATTTTTGGTTGCATATTTTTTCCCATGACGAATTCCAAAAAAATAGGGAACATAAGTGAAATCCCCAAATTTTTGAGCAGATTTCATGTTTTAGTGCTTTAGAGCAGTCGAAGAAGTAATTCATGGTGTCAAACTACAAGTTGGAGAGTCAAATTTGGCCTTGCATTTCAAATTCCTATGTATCTGTGGTGGCTATGAAGTTTCTTAGATCGATGGCCTATATTAATTCGATCATGAGGATCCATGGTGAATATTAAATCGTAGAAGATCATAGCAAGGCATTCTTGAAAGGCCTTTAGGAAGAAGGTTTTAGAAAGACTTGGAGTTGGGCATGAGGCTGAGTCTGATGCGAGGAGACCGATGGTCCAAGCTAAATGAATTAGAATCATTCATTGTATCGAGAGCCAATCCTATCCATTCATTGGAATTCAGGTTTAAGAAAAGTGCTAAAATAGGGCAGGAGTTGAGGTCTAATGATCCAAAAAATCCTTAGATGTTGATAAACTTTAAATACATATAAACATCTACTTGATATTCGAAATAATAATCATCACTTGAATGATTGCAATTACATGTGAAATACTTATCTAACCATATACACTTTAATGATAAATAACTTGGAAACAATTGATTATAAAATGAACAACAATAATGAAATCACATGCACAAGTTTGATAACGGAGTTCACCCAATTTGGGATACATCTCCGAGTCCACTTCCAATAGAGACCTATTTATTAATGCTGAAATGCTTTTGTTTTACAATGACCTTTTTCCATGTTGCCCAAATGCTTTTGTTTTACAATGACCTTTTTGAATGTTGCTCAAATGTAGAAAGAAAATGCATTGTTGGATTCCTTGTGAAAAATCGTGAAAAATAAGTATAAAGTTCTTGAAATTCCATCAAGCGACCTCTCGACATGATTTATGGTGTATCCTCAAAGCCTATGTACCCTCGGGCATGCACTTTGAGACAAGACTCTCTGCATTAATAAATGTGTGTACAATCCTCGAGCCGCACGCCATTCAATAGGGTGTGCCCCTTAACCAATCCCCAAAATCTATGGTCAGATTTAATTACAGAGTGGGTGGTTTTTTTTAACAAACCATAAGCATGGTATTTTTGTTAAGTCATTGAGTTATGGGGGGAAAAGGTCATGGGTTCAAACCCGTGGACCTTCCCCCATCGACGCACTTTTTGTTATAACCATACTATTGTATAGTTCAACATACATATAATATGAGTTAGCCCCACGAGCATTACGATTATGGATTCATTCAATATCCATAAAAATAGGGTCGGTGTATTATCCCTCGACCCTTTTTCCATTTGACCAAACCTCCATTCAACTTTAAATAGAATCATGCCCATATGCGGTTAAGAACTAACCAACAGGTATAATGGTGAAGTCGTTCTGTTGTTGGTTGGGAGACTCGAGTTTGATCCTTCGGGATCACAACTAATTTTTATAAACACTATTCATAAGTAGCCAATGGGAGGCTACGACGTGGCAACTTCTCATTGGATTACTATTTCCATGTGTCGCCCTGTGATTATCCCACATAATTGGTACAGTCTGCCAACACATCTTCCTAGTCAACGTACGGTCAATCCATGTGGCATCTTGGGGTTGTTCCATGTCATCGTCATACGATTGTATGGTTGTTCCATGTGTCACCCTTCTAGTGGTGACACGTGTCACCTTTACCACTTTGACATTGACTTTTGACCAAACTTTGATCAGTCATAACTTTTTCACACGAGCTATGTATGAATTGTCATTTGCATCATTGTAAATATGACAATGAGATTTATGAATTGATGTTATTTTAGAGAGAATTTGGGAAGGTTTAATTTTGAACATTTATTAACCATTCTAGACCTCTACGGACGTTCCAGATCTTTCTGGACCTCTATGAAAATTCATGGATCCTCCTAGATCATTCCTCCCCATTGGAATCCTTTTGGACCACCAAAAGCTTTGATTACTCAAAAACTAGGTGAGGGTAGAGTTCCCTCACCCTTCCAATCTCCATCAATTTTTCTTTACTCGGTTTTACTCCCTTAAGACCAAATCGAAGCTATTCCACATCACCTCATTGTGAATTCCTTATTTTTTTGTTGAGAATAACATCTTCCTATAGCGCGACCAAATATTATGAAGCAAAATCATCAACTGCTATAACCTAAATACTTTCATCTTCATCCATAATCAAAGGAGACTCATAAAGCTTCAAATTCTCAACATTTACCATTGAATAAATTTTCATCTAGGATGGTAGATCTAAACAAAAGGAATTAGTATCAATCTTCTCCAAGATATTGAATGGACCATATTGTATTGGCCTTATCCTTTTACCTTCACCCTTCATTTTATCCTTGCTGATATGTAACCGTACTTGATCAACAACTTCAAATTGATGATCAACATGATGTTTGTCATGCCTTGCCTTATATTTGGCTTGGATTTTCTCCAATTGTTCTTGTACTACTTGATGTACCTGTTGAATCTTTTGAATGAACCTGTGAGATTTATCTGTATCATCTTTTCCATATTCTTTACCTGCTTCTCCAAAAACAAATTCCATAGGTGATTTAAGAAAGTACCCCAAACATACTTCAAAAGGATTTTTCTGAGTAGAAAAATGCATGGCATGATTATAAACATAAGGTAATTGTTCATCACATAACTTAGTGTGCTTTTTGTAGTATCCTCGAAGTAGATGTATCATTATTCTGTTTACCACCTATGTTTATCCAACTGTCTGCGGATGAAAATATGTGCTCTTCTTTAACTTAGTGTCCATGAGCTACCATAAATGAGACCAAAAATTTCCCAAAAAGTGAGAGTCTCGATCTGATATAATAGATGTAGGAAGTCCAAAATGAGCCCATACATTAGAAAAGAAAATTTGTGTGGTTTGTTCATTTGTGACCTATTTCTTGCATGGCATCGAAATAAAGATCTTGTTGAATCTATCCACAACAACATACAAATAATCATGACCTCTCCTAGATGTCGGAAAACCCCCTACAAAATTCATGGAGATACTTTTCCATCGTTGAGAAGGTACTAGAAGTGGTGTATATAACCCCAACTTTTTGTTTCTAGGCTTACTTGTGGCACACATAACACACCCTTTGACATACTTGGAAAATTTTTCATTCATTCGAGGTCAATAAAAATATCTCTGCAATTGTGCTACTATCTTACCAACCCGAAATGACCAGAAATGAGATATGTGTGAGCTTATCTTATTTAATTTACTCTTTCATCTCTGGGTATACAAATATTTCTAAGATGATATAACAAATTTTCATGCACAGAATAATCTAACCGTTGATTGTCATGAGTTAATGCATCATATACCTCTTTAAAATCATCATCCTTTTCATATTGTTCTACATAACTTTCATATGTTAAAGGATTATACCTTAGTAGAAAAGATGCATTGATTACTGGCCTTGAAAACATATCTGCAACCTTGTTATGAATACCTTTCTTGTACTTGATTACCAAATGAAAATTTTGTAAGAAACCCATCCATATGAAGTGTCGTGCTATTGTAGCTTGGTCTATGACTGAAGATACTGTAATGGTTGATGATCTATATGAATGATGGTCTCCTATCCCATTAAGTAATGCTTCCATTTTTTTACACTTTGTATCAACACATACAATTCCTTATCATATGTGGGATAGTTAATCACATCTTGAGTAATAGTCTCAAAGTGAAAACATATAGGTTTACCTCGTTGCATCAAGACTGCTCCCATTGCATATCTACTTACATCAGTTTGAATCTCAAATGGTTGTTGTAGATCTCGCAGTGCCAAAACCGGTGCAGTGCATATATTTTACTTCAATGTCTTGAAGGATTTATGTTTCTTTCCTCCCCATTGAACAATTTGTTTAACATTTGTTAATGCATGTAGAGGAGCTGATATGTATGAGAAATTAGCAATGAATTTACTCCAGTACTATATTTTTCCTAATAAGCTCTCAACTTTTATGGCAGTAGTTGGCTGGTGCCATTTCACAATGAATTCTACTTTCACGGGATCTATCTTTGGCTGACCATTCCCTACAATGTAACCCAAATATACCAGAGAAGTTTTGCCAAATTATCATTTAGATAACTTGATATACAACTTCTCCTTCTTCAAGAGTTCAAAATCTTTCTTGACATGTGTTATATGATCTTCCCATCTTCGACTAAAGATCAATATATCATCCAAATAGACGATAAAAATATCATCTGTGTAGGGTCTGAATACATCATTCATTACCCTCATAAACTTTTTTGGTGCATTGCATAACCTAAATGGCATAACTGACCATTCGAACAATCCTTTCTTGGTCTTGAAATCATTTTTCCATATGTCACCTTCTACATTTTTTATCTGATGGTAACCACTTCTCAAATCCAACTTATTGAAATAATCATCATTCTTTAATTAATCCAATAAATCATCAATTATGGGAGGAGGATAATGGCTCTTTATCGTAATCATGTTCAGGGCTCAAAAGTCAATACACATCCTCTACGTGCCATATTTATTTGGAACAAACACAATAGGAGAACCACACATAGAGGAGCTTGTTCTGATGATTCCTTTATGGAGCACCCACTGAACTTTCTTCTTTATTTCTGCATTATCAATTACTGATGACCTATACACTCCAATATTCAAAAGAAAATAATCCTGCTACAAATATATTTCATGTTCAACCTCTCTTTTAGGAGGGCCCAACCCTGTAGGTTCCTAGAATAACTCATCATAGTTAGATATTATTTTGACCAAGTCCTGTTTATGATCTGGATCACAACCTGATAAAGCATCTATTATCTCTTCTTCTTTCTATTTCACTATCACAAGAACACAATATTTACTTGCACACACAAGTCTATTAATTTGTCATGTGCTCACTAAAGAAACATTAGTATTGATACGATGAGATCTGACAATATATTCAACCCCATCCTTGAAAAGATGATATTTATTTTCTTTGTGATAGAATATATCCTTCCTGTCAAATAGATATGGACTACCCAAGACAATGCCACAAATGTCAAGAGGCACAACATCTAACTCAACCTTGTCAAAGAACTTAGCTGTAATTGCAAATATGATCTTACACTGTTTCGTTACCTGCAACTTAGCATCTTCACACACCCATCCTAATGGATATGTCTTATTATTAGGTGTCGTCTTTAAACCCAAATTCTTAACAATTTCTTCAGATATAAGGTTAACTTGGGATCCACTGTCAAATAAAGTATCTACCTTTGTATGCTTGACTATAAATCTGACATGAAAAATCTCACTTATTTTCTTTTGATCAGTATCACTTTCCAATTTAGTGGATTGAACTAAAGAGTTAGAATGAATAGTTGATACCCCTTTGCTTCATATTTCCATGATCTTAGATTCATCTCTAGAATCTTACCTTATATCCTGATGAGTTGATGCAATAGTATTATGCTTCCCTTTATTCTTGAAATTCTTTGTTCGTAATTCTGGATGTATCTTCCAACACTATGATTCCTCATGTCCCTTTTTCTTATAGTGGGAACATGTAGGTATTTTTGTAGCTTACTTTGTTGTGGCTATTTTCTTACTCTTACATTTACCTTTCAGTTTCCTTTCAAGCTTGTATGGATTCTTATCTTCACTCGCATGCTTACCCTTACTAGCCTCTAGATGCGTATCTTGTATAGACACCTTATCAATGTTAGTAGGGTTAAACATTAGAATAGTATGATAAATATATGAGTGCATGGCACCAATATACTTCAAAAGAGTTTCATGGGTATACAACATAATCCCTAATGATAATGCCTTTTTTTTTAATTCTTGTGTATATGCCTAATTTTTTTTCCCTTACCCTGTCTTAGATGATGCCATTATATCATTGTTGCTTGTGTATAAGCCAATGGATAGAATTGTTTTCTTATAGCCTTAGTAAACTTATCCTAGGAAGATATTACTTTACCCTTTTGAACAAGAACAACTTGCATATTAATCTCCCACCATATTAAGGCTGTGCCACTTAGTCGAAGAAAATCTCACTGTAATCTTGTAGCTTCATCCATGATTTTGTGAACCCTACAATATACCTCTATTTGCTTGATCCAACTATCTAATTTCTCTGCATTGAATTCTCCATCATAGGTCGACAATTTGAACTTGACATTGAACTTTAGAAAGTTAGATTATGATCAGAATTATTAGAGGACTTTTTTATCCAAGAAGAATGTTCAATTTATTCATAAGAAGATGATGATGAGGATGGTGAGGGGGGTTCTGAAGGTCTACCACCTTTGCCTTCTCCTTCTCCTTTTACTGAAGATTCCCCACCTACAGGCTTTTGAATTCTTCATTGAAAATCATCTATTATCTCTATCATTGAGCGAAGTGATCTAGATTATTTTCGTTAAAAAATAAAAGAAGAGATATTATAATGAAATACACATAAAAATTTCCAAAAACAAAGAAATACAACAATACATGATTTCTATTAATGAAAGAAATGTACAGAGACTGTAAAATACAGAGTGCAATACTCACTAGAATGGTGGCAGCTTTAGCTTTGAGAAGAGATGTGATGGATAAGCTCATTCACAAGAAGATGAGTACAATGAGGCTCTGAAGGCATTTTTATGATAAACATGAATGCAAAAACCCTAGACATCGAAAAACCAAACACTAGGAGATGAAGCATCAAAAGTCATGTGGGCCTCATTGGGGTAAGTTAGTACATTAACTTCCCAGGGTCGTAACTTTTTCATGCGATCTCTATTTTAGGCATGTGATAGCCTGTTGGAAAGGTATTTTCGAGAAATATGCATTATGCCATCAAAATCTAACTTTGTCTATAGTTTGATTATGACAAGCAAATAAAACACTGTTTAGGGCCACAAAACGGACCTGGAAGTACATCAAGATGTACTGACATGAAAAATTACAAAATAAGCCAATTGGAATAGGTGGGAGGCCACCAATATCCACCTAGATGTTGTGTAGGGATTCAAGACATCCCCAGAAGTGCAGAACCCACAATTACAAAGAAATTTTCCTATTACATAGAAAGTGTTGAACGGAAAACTGTCAAGATGAGTGTTGGTGGGTAAATATATTCACTGTATATATCACACTCATTTAAATGTCAATCTGGGATTTGTAATCAAAAGAGTCATTACACCATATGTGTCGAGAACAAGTAACTTATTTAAGTTTGTTGCATATAGGAAATAATTAATAGCATAAAAATAAGATCTCTAAATTCTTCAAAATATTCTCTGAACCTAAAACTAATAATAAAACTTTAGACAAATAGTCAATCAAAGAAATGATGTCTCAGAGAAACAAGTATGTTCATGTTAGGAACTTGTATTGAAAAGATGAAATTTTAAGAAGCTTGTTTTCTGTAACAATTAAAGCAATCAATTTCAACCACTCTGTAAACAAAAGCCGACTTCAATCTCATGTAACTCAATCAAACCAACACAGGGGAGATTTAGTATGACTGAAATACTTTATTACAGCACATGTAGACAAAAGATAAAGTCTCCTGGTTCTCTGCGATACTACAATCATGAAATTAAAATATCATCCCACACTTCCCAATCGTGAGATAGCTACCTGCAATACTGAAGAATCAAATGTATATTCGATATAACTCTTGCTGTTATACACCAATAAAAAATGATGAACTCAATGTTTAATCCTCAGAATGAAATAAAGACAAATCACACACACACGCTGTTGTGAACTACAAATGTAAACACACAGAACATATACAATGAGGTTTACCTTAGTTGGGGTGGTAGGCCTTTTCCGAACCAACAAGGAACCTCTTAAGGAGTTAACAGACTAAAACTTTCACTCACATCCAAGAGTTGGCATAAAAGATCTTTTGTACTAATTCAACTGGTAAATTGGATCAACAATCTTTTACTTCATACCTCATGACAACAAGTACTGTTTGATTCTTAACGTAGATTTCTCTTACATTCCTTTCTACACAACATTCCTTATATAAGGTAAGACGATACTACCAATATCTATGGATAAACATTAAACAGTTCGGGAAATTCCAGAATTAAAATTTACATCGAATATTAAGGAGTCGACTCCATCCTCATGACACGAAGTGCATGAGTGATGGAGTCTCTTGCAACTGTAGAACTAAATTAGACGTTTCTATCCAACCGTCTTCTCGAAATCTACACCATTATCCAGGTCCAACTGGCGCATCCTGAAACAGAGGTTTTAGTACCGGATTGCACACAGTTGCAAGTCTGGTACCGGAACAGAATAGAGCAAGGAGTACCAGAATATTGCACATCTTGGTACCAGATCAAAACTAACTTGGGTACTGGAATGGATTTGGTACTGGATTACATGGTGTCTGATAGTGTTGGATAGACTGCTCATAAATCAAATTATTAGAACTATACAAAATAAAACACTTTTAATCGAATTAATTAAAGAAAGTTAAACAAACATGCTTTAAATCACCAATTACCTCTTGTGGACATGACATAGCTATTAGGCATGTATTTTGGGAGGGAATAGTCAAGTATAGGTTTATATCAGAGGCAAAAAGACTTGGACAGAGGGTAATATAGGGTATTATTTTATGGCAAAATGGAGACTCAACATTTACCCCATGCTGAAGATGTTGCATTTCCTCATGCAATGTTATCAAAAACTGATACCCAAAAACTTTCTGCACAATTGGACCCTCCTTTGTCATTCCTCAGATTGCAAAATGTTAACACCGAAAGCTTCATTCTTCAATTCCTTCTTGATCACCCTAGTGTAATGGATCAATCGCAAGACTTTGTTAAGTTTGGTAGAGACCTCCACATGTTGTTCCTTCAATTCTGCATTCTCTGCCTTGATATGCCTATCCAATATTTTGTATTCTTCAATTTCTTGTTTCAGTTTCTCAATTTCTATTAATAATGTTGCTTCATTCAGGGGCTGGTCTGGACTTGTTGTGAGTACTTCCTTGGCCACCATCTATTGAGCCTCTTTTTCTTTCCTCAGACTCCTCAGAACCATTATCATCATCTTTCTCCTGCTCAAAGATTTTCCTGGACTCGATGTAAATACTTCCTTAGTGACCACCGTTCGAGCTTCTTCCCCCTTCCTCAAATCCATCAAAGTCTCTCTTACCAACCCTTATGTCTCACTTATTGTTATCAGTCCTTCTGTTTCTCTTATGGAACCTCCCTAGCCACTCTCTTTGTCTGGAGAACTTGGAATATCCATAGGTTCTCTTTGAGGAGAAGGTATATTTGGAATTGTTTCCTGTTTAGCCATACTTTTGGTGGTCCTACGTATGGGTGGTGAGGCTTTCTTAGAATTTCTGACAGTGGTAGGAGTTTCTTCAAACAAATTCCTTTTCTTTGATTTACTAATAGGGACAGGCCTGGACACTTGTACTTCTTGTGTTGACTGGAGCTTTATCTTACGTGCTTGAACTGTAACTTCTGGGGTTTTCTTCTGCTGGAAAAATCGTATTCCTAACCGAGAAGATTGAGGTGTGGGTTTTGAAACTTGTACCTCTTTTCCTTATGGTTTCTTTCTATTTTTACTTGTCACATTTACAGTCCCCTTCAAGCCACTAACTAAACTCTGGGAAGGTAGAGTAACTTCAGAAATACTTTTCAATTCTTTAGGGGATTTTGGAGGGGGTTTTACAGTTGGCTCTAGTAAAATCCTTTGTTGATCCATCTCCTTCTTTTGTTTCTTATTCTGTGACTGTTGGTTCTTAGGCCGTAGGAATGAGCTAGACACTTCAGCTGGTGCAGACTTTTTCTTGCTTTTTAACTAGAAGTCAGGGGTCTCTTCTATTTGCCATACCTCTAAAATGAGGAAGTGAAGATAATGGAATGTTCTTCATAGAAACATCTTTAGCCATATCCAGTATGGGGAATCCAAATGTCTCTGTTTCATTGACTGTGTTTCCCTCTTCTTCTGCCATGTTTCCGAGCACTCTATAGGGAGGTGGTGAATTTTCTCCACTGAGTGATGGTTCCACCACCGGGTTCTCTGGTATCTCTGGCTGTTCCAAGGTTTTGTATGGTCTTCCAACAACAGATGCAGCCTCTTCTATTATCACTGTTGCTTATTTTCCGGTTTCTCTTCTGGATGGGGTCGCCAGTGCTGCCTCCTTTTCTTGTTGCCTTCTATTTTTGATCTAGACAGTGGCTTCAGATCTAGTACCTTTTGCTGTTGTTGCAATTACTGCCTTTGAGCTCTCTCCTCTGAGAACTTTTTCTGCATGAATTTTCGATGAATTATTATAAGGGGGGGGTTTCTTTGTTGTTTGTTTTTCTTGTTTTTCTGAGTTTTTAGGAGCAATAAATCTGCCTTTATTATCTCTGTACCTACTCATAAAAAAATGAAATCAATGAAAACGCAAATTCCTAATTAAAGGTAGGAGGAAAACCTAACTTTGGAGCAACCCCACCAAAGTGGATGCACAGTTTCTTACCTCTCGTCTTACCATCTTCTCTCCGCCCTCAGATTATCCTCAAATCCAATCCAATACTTCATCAAACCAAAAAAATATGTTACCTGTTACCGTTTACAACTCCCTGACAACGGCGCCAAAATGTTGGTGCGTAAATATATTCACTGTATATCTCACACTCATTTAAATGTCAATCCAGGATTCGTAATCAAAAGAGTCATTACACCATATGTGTCGAGAACAAGTAACTTATTTAAGTCTGTTTCATATAGGAAATAATTAATAACATAAAAATAAGATCTCTAAATTCTTCAAAATATCCTCTGAACCTAAAATTGATAATAAAACTTTAGACAAACAGTCAATCAAAGAAATGTTGTCTCAGAGAAACAAGTTTGTTCATGTTAGGAACTTGTATTGAAAAGATGAACTTTTAGGAAGCTTGTTTTTTGTAACAATTAAAGCAATCAATTTCAACCACTCTGTAAACAAAAGACGACTTCAATCTCATGTAACTCAATCAAACCAACACAGGGGAGATTCAGTATGACTGAAAGACTTTATTACAGCACATGTAGACAAAAGATAAAGTCTCCTAGTCCTCTGCGATACTACAATCATGAAATTAAAATATTAGTCCACACTTCCCAATCGTGAGATAGCTACCTGCAATGCTGAACAATCAAATGTATATTCGATATAACTCTTGTTGTTATACACCAATCAAAAATGATGAACTCAATGTTTAATCCTCGGAATGAAATAAAGACAAATCACACACATGCTGTTGTGAACTACAAATGTAAACAGACATAACATATACAATGAGATTTACCTTAGTTGGGGTGGTGGGCCCTTGCCGAACCAACAAGGAACCTCTTAAGGAGTTAACAGACTAAAACTTTCACTCACATCCAAGAATTGGCATAAAAGATCTTTTGTATTAATTCAACTGGTAAATTGGATCAACAATATTTTACTTCATACCTCATGACAACAAGTACTATCTGATTCTTAACATAGATTTCTCTTACATTCCTTTCTACACAACATTCCTTATATAAGGTAAGACGATACTACCAATATCTATGGATAAACATTAAACAGTTCGGGAAATTCTAGAATTAAAATTTACATCGAATATTAAGGAGTCGACTCCATCCTCATGACACGAAGTGCATGAGCGATGGAGTCTCTTGCAACTGTAGAACTAACTCAGATGATTCTATCCAACCATCTTCTCGAAATCTCCACCATTATCCAGGTCCAACTGGCGCATCCTGAAACAGAGGTTTTAGTATCGGATTGCACATAGTCACAAGTTTGGTACCGGAATAGAACAGAGCAAGGCATACTGGAATAGTGCACATCTTCGTACCGGATCAAAACTGCCTTGGGTACCGGAATGGATTCGGTACCGGATTACATGGTGTCTGATAGTGCTGGATAGACTGCTCATAAATCAAATTATTAGAACTATACAAAATAAAACACTTTTAATCGAATTAATTAAAGAAAGTTAAACAAACATGCTTTAAATCACCAATTACCACTTGTAGACATGACATAGCTATTAGGCATGTATTTTGGGAGGGAATAGTCCAGTATAGGTTTATATCAGAGGCAAAAGGACTTGGATAGAGGGTAAGATAGGGTATTATTTTATGGCAAAATGGAGACTCAACAATGAGCTAGTTAGGATTTGGAATAGGTGGGTGGCCACAAATATCCACTTGGATCACAAAGTGTATCCATCATTTATTTTGGAATCATGGGGGGATCTTGTCCTTCCTTCCCTTCGGAATCTAGACAAATTTTTATTTCATATTCAGAGTAATAACTTGTAAGTTTTCCTTTACCAAGTTTGAGTTTATCTCTCATAAGAATTCACTTGCAAACACTTGTCAGACCTTGCTCTAATGCCAATTTGATCCAAAAATTACTTAGATGCTGATAAAATTTAAATATATATAAACATATTCTTGATATTCAAAATAATAATGATCGCTTGATTGATTGCAATTACATGTGAAATACTTATCTAACTATATACACTTTAATGATAAATAACTTGCAAATAATTGAGCATAAAATGAACAACAATAATGAAATCACATACATAAGTTTGATAATAAAGTTCACCCAATTTGGGCTACATCTTTGGTTCTGCTTCCAAGAGATACCTCTTTATTAATGCTCAAATGCTTTTGTTTTACAATGACCTTTTTGCATGTTTCTCAAATGGAGAAACAAAATGCAACATTGGATTCCTTAGGAAAAATTGTGAAAAATGAGTATAAAATTCTTGAAATTCTATCAAGGGGATTCTTGGCACACTTTACGGTGTAGCCTTAAAGACTATGTACCCTTGGGCAAGCACTTTGAGACAAGCCTCCTGCATTAATGAATGTTTGTACAATACTCAGGTCGTGAGCCATTAAATAGGGCGTTCCCCTTAACCAATCACCGAAATCCATGGTCGGCTTTAATTACAGAGTGGGTGGTTTGTTTTAACAAACCATAAGCATGGTCTATTGGTTAAATCATTGAGTTATGGGGGGAAAAGGTCACGATTTCAAACCCACAGACCTTCCCCCATTAGCCCACTTTTTTTTATAACCATACTATTGTATAGTTCAATGGACATATAATATGAGTTATCCCCACATGTGTTACGGTTATGGTTACATTCAATACCCATAAAAATAGGGTTGAGGGATTAGCCCTCGACCCTTTTTTAGGCTGATCAAACCTCCATTCAACTTTATATAGAATTGTGCTCATATACGGTTAAGAACTAACCGACGAGTATAATGGTGAAGTCGTTGTGTTGTTGTCCGGGAGACCTGGGTTCGATCCTCCAGGTTTCCAAATAATTTTGATAAACACTATCCGTAAGTAGCCAATGGGAGGCTTCCATGTGGCATCTTCTCATTGGCTTACTATTTCCATGTGTCACCCTCTGATTATCCCACATAATCTGTATGGTCTGCCAACACGTCTGCCCAATCAACGTACAGTCAGTCCTCCATGTGGCATCTTGGATTCGTACCACGTCATCGTCGTACTACGATATGATTGTGCCACGTGTCACCCTTCCAATGGTGACACGTGTCACCTTTTCCCCTTTGACTTTGAATTTTGACCAAATTTTGACTACTCATAACTTTTTCATACGAGCTCCATTTGACTTGCCGTTTGCATCATTGGAAATATGATGAGATCTCTATGCATTGATTTTGTTTTAGGGATAATTTGGGATTGTTCAATTTTGATCATTTATGAACCATTCAAGACCTTTGTGGACGTTTCAAATATTTTTGGACCTCTATGAGCATTCCTAGATCCTCCTGGATCATTTGAAGAGGAGAAGCCCAATGGAAGAAACCTAAAATAACAAGAGTCCTCATATCAATCAGGGTCATTCTCAACCATCATATCTCGTGGATATGTTCTTTTGGAAAAGTGTTTTCGGAAGAGCTCATTCAGAATAGTTTCTAATGAAGTCAGTCTGACCGAGGTAACTGGTGCATAATTTTGGAGCCTGAGATGATAGTGGTCGTTGATCGGCATGATTTATGACCATCTGATCTATCAGATGATAATGTTTCCTTGGGAGGGATGAGTGTGAAGGATAGTAACATGTAAGTTTCCACATCAGCATGCCATGTCAGAGGAAATGTTAGCAAGGGCGAGAGAATCTTTCAGTGCCACGTAGCAGTCGAGTGCAAGTCTTTGGAAGGAGGTTGTAGGAAGGCTCGTTCGAGAAGGTTTTTGATGGGAGAGTCTGATAGAGTGAACCTGATAGATTATTTTAGCTTGAAGTTTGGAATGGTCGAGGATCATGAAAATTTGTGTTCCGACGGAGGGTTTCCGATGGGAGGAGTCAGACAGTGCTTCATACTATGATTTTCGGGAGGATCCGTGTACCCAATGATTTAAATTTTCTGATAGGAAATATTTTGATGAAGAAGAGTTATGAAAATATTGCATAGGGATAGCCATATATTGTCAAGGCAAAGAATATCAACGGGTTAGATTGCTTCCAATTTGAAATCGACGATGCAAATTGCACATAGGCAAAATTGGAGCCATTTTCTTATTTTGGCCATAAATGGAGAAAATTACATCATATTGGGATGAAACTTTTGTGTTTTTTCCGCATATAGGAGATATACAAAAGTGCCAGAGAGAGACATTTCCCATATCTTCTTGGATTTGTTATAAATTGCAAAATAGTGATATTTAAAGATTTGGGTCCATATCATTGGTAGAGGTCCAAATTAAGCTGAAATTCATGGAGAGAGTCCATAAAGTAGACACGAAAAATAACATAGATTTAGAGGAGAATAACTTGGAATTATTAGAATGTGGAGAACTAGGATATAATTCTTCATGAATTGAGCAAAAAAAATACATGTAGCATTAATCGATAAAAAACTTTTGATATGCATAATTCTAACAAAAATGGTTGCTTGCACATTTTGCATAATTAGGGGATATAAACTTATTAGTTCAATATAAGAATACATGTTTGGGACATGGAGGAAGGAGAGGGAGCCTTCAGTCATCATAAAGAATCCAAAGGTCAAAATATCAGTGTTGGTAATGCAGAGATAGAATCAAATGGTCACAAGAGCAGAGGGGAACAAGAAACATTAATAGAAATTGTGAGAAGCATAAGAATAGAAGTGCATATCTACAAATCAGGCATTGAGATGTTGATGAGAGAACAAAGCCAAATAAATTCTTAGGTAATGCAAATCCTAAATCAATTGCATAGGCAAGTAAATAAGGGATTAGGCTCAGAACATGAGGAAGAACTCATACATCATGAAAGAAGAGATAACTACAAAAAGAGCTGGTTATTCAAGCAGTGCTAGTAGGACTCATAGAAGACACTCACCTCCTTACTTAGTAAGGAAATTGTATGCATATGAAGATTCAATAAGCAGTACATAAGTGTCTCCTATTAGGCTCCAAAGAAGAAGATGTGAATTGGACTATTTGCAAGGATATCTAAGGAAACTTAAGCCACCATCCTTTGATGGTGAAAGAGAAAGGGAAGATTATGCTGAAACATGGTTGCTTGGAATCATGAAGTATTTTTAGTTGCAAAACTACTCATGTAGCCTAGAAACTAGAATTTCCAATTACAATTTGCATGGGAAAGCTTCTATGGGAAAGATACTAGATCAGTTGAAGCAAGTTGAGCACATTAATGAGAGTAGGATCACTTGGAGGCAGTTCAAGAGATATTTTCAGAAGGGGTATCTTTCAGAGGAATTCTATGACAAGAAGATGAAAGAGTTATTTGAACTCAGGTTGGGAAGCATGACCCTGACATAATATAAAAATAAGTTATTGGGATTGATGAAGTACGTGGGGTTTATCAAGGATGAGAAGGTAAATATATAAAAGTTTTTGAGTGGATTTCCATCCTTTTATAAGGAAAAGATTCAATATGATGAGCCCAAAATTTTAACAGAAACCATTAGGAAGGATAAGTACTCGTAAGAGCAAGGAAAGGTCTGAGAATCCTTGTAGAAATATTGGAAGGATAAGAAGAGAGAGGAGTCTGATCAAAGAAGGAAGGGATTCAAAACTCCTTTCAACATAAATAGTCCTAATAAAAATCAACAATATAGGTCTGCTAAGGATGAATCTAAGAGAGAAGACTCCTTGGGAAAAGGGGAAGACGACCAATTAAATGTTGGGGATGCAAAGAATATCACATGTACAAGGATTGTCCTCAAAGAGAAGAAAAAATGAGGACCATGCACAACATCCAAGAGGCTACAAAAATAGAAGACATGGGTAGAAGTATTCCAAGAATATATTCAGCCTTAGAAGTTTGACAACCAGAGTTCCAATCCAATATGATCGAAATGGAAGGTAAGGTCATTAATCAACATGTTGCTATTTTAATTGATTCAGGAGCAAGAAATTGTTACATTTATCCTAAAATAGTGTATAGAGAACATTTGGAGAAAAGTAAGCTTGAAAAATTAAGTTTGGTTCAACTATCCACGGGAACCAAAAGAAGGATCAATGAGGCTATTAGAATTTGTCCAATAAATATGAATGGAGTACAAATGTTGATATGAATACCATACCGTTATTATCTTTTGATATCCTAATTGGAATGGATTGGTTGGAAAAGCACCATGTTGTCCTAGACTGTCATAATAAGACATTTACATGCCTTGATGAAGAAGGAAAACAAAGCATTGTGAAAGGAAATCCAATACCCATTTCTATAAGGGATATTTTAGCCTTACATATGAAGAGATGTTTCAAGAAAGTGTTAAGAACCAAATACCAATATAGCATAGAAAAACCTCAGAAAAAGTACTCAACGCCTTGAAAAAGAGATAATTTCAGATAATAAGCCTCTTCGAGGGGGCAACCTCCTTTTACCCCACTTAAATGTTCAAGTACAAGAT